>JARJHM010001009.1:0-89088 GCA_033356055.1 Carex pumila | reverse complement strand
AATTCCATGCATCCTTTTTAGATAGTCTAAAGAATACATTTAATTGCATTTTTTGATAACCTCGATTTAGTTCTTAGTATCAGAAGGAGGGAAAAAAGGCTTCTTGTGGAAATACTTCGTCCAAGGATGTGGCTTCTTGTAAATAGGAGGGAAACCAAATTTCGGGTGGGGTTTGAACCATGGATGCACTGGCTCAGGAGTTGGCTTAGGTGGCTTAGGTGGATGATTGTGCTCCGGCTTAGGAGTTGGTTTGTATACCGGTACCGGTGTTGGTGTAGGCTTGTACACTGGTACAGGAGTCTGGTAACCAGGTTGTGGGGGCTTGTAAACTGGGACTGGTGGCTGGTATGGTGTTGTAGGAGGCTTATACTCTGGTACAGGTGTAGGTGGCTTATACTCTGGTACAGGTGTAGGTGGCTTATTCTCTGGTACAGGTGTAGGTGGCTTATACTCTGGTACAGGTGGTGGTACTGGATAAGACTTCTTAAAGAAAGGATGGGAAAAGAAAGCTTTCTTGTGGAATGGGTCCCACTTAGGTGGCCAGAAGGTCGCAGAATTGCAAATGCTGGAGAGGATTTGCAATTTTCCATCTTGACCCACGGTGAATGTGTGCTGGTCTTTCTCTTTTGATGCTAAAGTTATGGTTAACGGGTCGGGTTTGGGACACGCCTTGTTGTATTGGTCCCTTAGCTCAGCTAGGCATGCTGGTTTGAGAGTAGTGATGCCTTCGGATTCTTCGTGGAGGAGGTCGATGGGAAGGTTTACGTGGAAGTTGCCTGATTTATCAAGCTGGCTCACTCCCTTGGTCTCATATTGGCCGTTGGCTGATTTGCACTTGATTGCAACTCTAAGACCTACATTATTAAATAATTAATAGAAAACATATAAGGTTGGATTTATAAGTGATCACGAGTGTTGAAATTGATAATGGGAGAATTAAAGATTTTTTTTAAGTTCAAAGTTTAAAAAATGCAGGCCGAAAGGAGAGATGCGTATTCACATTCCAATGGGTACGTAGTACATGTACAAAGTAATTCTTTCAAAAGTGGATTACACTACTTGACTTTCCTTTTTAACAAAAGAAGTGATCAGGAGAAGATTTATTTTTCTCAAATGATATTGTTTATCAAGGGTACATATAGATAAAGGCGTCAACCTAGGTTAACATGCACGAGAAAATCAACTTCTATCATACATTATTTGATCTCCTTTTTTTTTATGAAAAAAAGGTCTGAGCACATGTTTATTCTTGTCAGACATATGCTTGTGCATGAGAAATTTACTATATCTACCTTTGAAAGCTTGTTCAGCTTTGATGTTCTTCTCAACGCAATCTGCACATTCGGTTGAGCCGACCACCGTCACGGTCTTTTCTGCCCTGACAATTCCAAAAGCCAATGTCACCAAACAGAGCCCAAATAATAGGCATTGTTTCATCCTATGTGTCCCCATCAAAGCAGCTTAATTAATGAAGCAAGAAGCTAGAATAGGAAGGAGTACTGAGATGAAGAGCTATTGAGTGCATATGGGTTAGTTTATATAGTAGTGATGGTATGCTGGTGCAGTGGTTGTACAGTAGTGTGTTTAAGGGTTCACATGGAGGTGCACTGAGAAAGACTAGCAGAGACAAAAATGATAGGCGCCGCCTTTATGGTTTAAAGCATTTAATTAGTTTGATTTTTTTGGCAACCGGGTCCGTATCTGTAACCATATATATATAGTTTGCTACTATGTCATGTGATGAAAACCGTCCGATTTGAACAGAATGCGTCAGATCATGCTGTTAGGAAGGATATTTAATTTAACGGACGTGATATTTAAACTGGATGGCATAATACAGGCAGTGCCATTACTGTACCATGTTATTACAACAACCATAGACGAAATGTGAGTCATTATTAAGCAGTATAGCACATTAAGGTGATGCAGCGTGAATCAGTGAATGCCTTAGCTGTAAGCTGATCATCCGATCAAATAAACAGTCCAAATAATATATATTTGATACCAGAATCTTTTAATCAGATCGATCGGCACCGTCTGATTTTGAACTGTGTGGCCCTGTCGTAACTTCTACTTCTAGGAAGCAGATGTTTCAATTATCAATAAATAATATCCCATGTTTTATACCATATGGTTATTTTGGCGCCACCTATTTTTTCTTCCAATCAGTGCGATATAGACACTTTTAATTAATATATATATATGAAAACCTTGAAAAATAGACAAGTATATATGGTGTTTTTTGGCGTTGTCTCAATAGTACATGTTTATATATCTAACTAGGTGCCTTTTGGAAAAAGTTTTCGATCATCTGAAGTAGGGAAGATTCTCTAAAAATATATGTAAAATTATGTCTGGACCAAATACATAATTATTTTCTTGAGCAAAAACAGTTACAAATCCCGAACAAGTACAAAAGAAGCATCATCAATAATTGCCCACAGGAAATTACACAAACTTAATTAGGACTTGCATGGAAAGAAAACTGCTTAACTTGGAGATTAGGGTGCCTTTGGATGCACTAGAGAATAGCGAGTATATCTATTGTTCGGAATAGTAGATTAAGAATAGCGAGAACAGCTACTATTTAAGAATAGCGCTAACTCAAAGTTATTCGGAAGTTTTTTGGATTAAACATTTAGAATAGCTACTGTAGGGATTGAGGCTTTGAGAGAGTTCATTTGTTATTTCATGTTTTTGTAGAAATAGCGAGAACATCGAGAATAGCGCTATTCTCGCTGTTCCTGAGTATGTTTGGATGGATCGGAACAACGCTATTCTTGCTGCATCCAAACATACCCTAATTGTTAGGCCAGATGGTCAATGCATGCAACGTGTTATACAACCTCAAAATAATAATGGCTGCAATCACCATGATATATATAGAGCTAGGCTACAGTGAGTTGCAAAATAAAGCGACTATTTTACTTCACGCTCATATTTTGCGATTTTAAAGTTCAAAATGTCGATCTGAACCGTTCATCTTGTTCTTCATATTGAAATGTGCTTGGAGACCAAATTTTACATTTTTTGGAATTTTTTTACTATTTATTAGGAAATTTTTTACTATTTTTTTAGATAGGTACAAAATCAGTAAATCTGAACCATCTAAAAACAGTATTTTTATACCTATCTAAAAAATAGTAAAAATTTTTCTAAAAATATAAAATTTTGTCTCCAAATATATTTAAATATGGAGGTTAGGTTGAACGGTTCGGATTAACTCTTTGAACTTTGAAAAGAATAGAGAGAGATGGAGGCACAAAAACATGGAAGCATTTGAACCCTCCTCATTTTATAAATTTAGAATGAGTTTTAATAAAAAAAACAATAAAATGGGTTAATATGTGAGTTTTTGAAGTTTAGAGGAGGAAATATGTAATTTTCAATTTTTTGAGGGGTATACGTAAAATTCCCCCTAAAATTTAAAAAGAAATCCTGATCTATAAATTCTATAAAATTTTAAAATACATCACCCCCGCTCTTGCTGGGTCCGCCCCTGCTTCCGAGAAACTTGTAAACGTTAAAGCTGGAAAAGTTTATGCATTTGGTGTGAACCTTTGTGGTAGTGCCGTAAATATCTCAAAACTTAAAATACTTCCGAGAATCTCATAACTTCGAAGTATATTTTCCAGTATTTTCCATTTACAGTTGGCTACAATCTTTACTTCAGGGAACGCTTATTGGTTTCTTCATTTCTATTTTGTTGTCTCTAATTCTTGTACTGTCCTTGAACTAAAAAATTAATATTCTATTGTACATGTGAGGTCTTCGACAAAATTCCATAAAGAGCAACTTGCTCTGTTAATGCCAGTAGCTTTCAATTTTAGTTGTAATATTTATTATTCCCCAGATAAATTCAAAAATTGCTGTTATTTAATTGACACCATTTATGTTCTTTAAAAGCGCCTGTTCAGCTGCACATTTTTCAGTGGGAATTATATGGGTTTGGGTTTGATGGGATGATAATCCATTGGAGGCGTTCGGTAGCCCAATTTCACTGTTTAAAAATCCCGCGAGTTATTCCCAACTCTACTCGATTTAGTACAATTTTCCCCCAACTTTTCTCTCTCTTCACTATGCATATAACTGATATTTTTACTTCTCACTGACACATTCTCTCTCTTCCTGACTCTCTCCATCGACGGGGTGCACATATATATACAGAGCTGTTGATTTTTCACATTACCAATTGTGGGACTAAGATGTGAGTATGATCCGGATTGCTTTTTTTTTTTTTTTTTTTTTAATTTGGACGTGCTTGCTAAGTGTCTCATAACTCCAACTCCCTACCTTTTATTAATTAGTTCTTTTCAAGATGAGTAAATATATAAATGACTCAATTTTATATATCGGTTTTCTAACTGAATCAAACATTACAAAATCTTTTTTTCATATCACATTTTAAATATTTTGTTTATAAATGTATATAAATTTTTTTTGTTAAATGTTTTTGTTTTCTTAAAGTTTTTATTTGTTTATAAATATTTCTTATTTTATTTATTCCATTCCATTTCATTAAATACTTCTTATTTAATTATAAATATACATTTTATTACTTTTTTATATTAAGCTAACTTAATTGGTTAAAATAAATACATAACATAACACTATACTATTCAAAAACAATAATTAAATAAAAAATCATTTATAACTGAACTAAACTAAAACAATTAAATAAATATACATCTTTTAAATTAAATAAAGATTTTCCACAATTAATTCCATGATACAAACGGACACTTATTTTCTCATATTTCCATAATTAATCCCATGCATTTTGTACCTATGAGTTCCTACTTTTTCAAAAATGAATTTTCATTCTCATTTCCATTCTGTAATCCCGTGACATCCGAACACGCCCTAAGACTACATCTGATTGATTTGTTTTCTATATTTTAACCATCCAATATTTGGCAGAAATTATATATAATCAAATAAAAACTAGCACAATAAGATTGCTTTTTTTTTCCAGAATCTAACAAATAATATCTTATTGTTTTAAACTCAACTTCAAAATAGATGAACCATAGAAAAATTACAAATACAAATTGCAATATACAACAAACCCAAATACACGATCTATATATATAAAAACTTTATCTTACTAATAAGTAATAACACCTTCAACTGCATAATAGTCCATAATATATAGAAGCCCTTAAGTAGGACCCTTCAAAAGCAATTAGTTATCAAATCTGCAATTCCATGCATCCTTTTTAGATAGTCTAAAGAATACATTTAATTGCATTTTTTGATAACCTCGATTTAGTTCTTAGTATCAGAAGGAGGGAAAAAAGGCTTCTTGTGGAAATACTTCGTCCAAGGATGTGGCTTCTTGTAAATAGGAGGGAAACCAAATTTCGGGTGGGGTTTGAACCATGGATGCACTGGCTCAGGAGTTGGCTTAGGTGGCTTAGGTGGATGATTGTGCTCCGGCTTAGGAGTTGGTTTGTATACCGGTACCGGTGTTGGTGTAGGCTTGTACACTGGTACAGGAGTCTGGTAACCAGGTTGTGGGGGCTTGTAAACTGGGACTGGTGGCTGGTATGGTGTTGTAGGAGGCTTATACTCTGGTACAGGTGTAGGTGGCTTATACTCTGGTACAGGTGTAGGTGACTTATTCTCTGGTACAGGTGTAGGTGGCTTATACTCTGGTACAGGTGGTGGTACTGGATAAGACTTCTTAAAGAAAGGATGGGAAAAGAAAGCTTTCTTGTGGAATGGGTCCCACTTAGGTGGCCAGAAGGTCGCAGAATTGCAAATGCTGGAGAGGATTTGCAATTTTCCATCTTGACCCACGGTGAATGTGTGCTGGTCTTTCTCTTTTGATGCTAAAGTTATGGTTAACGGGTCGGGTTTGGGACACGCCTTGTTGTATTGGTCCCTTAGCTCAGCTAGGCATGCTGGTTTGAGAGTAGTGATGCCTTCGGATTCTTCGTGGAGGAGGTCGATGGGAAGGTTTACGTGGAAGTTGCCTGATTTATCAAGCTGGCTCACTCCCTTGGTCTCATATTGGCCGTTGGCTGATTTGCACTTGATTGCAACTCTAAGACCTACATTATTAAATAATTAATAGAAAACATATAAGGTTGGATTTATAAGTGATCACGAGTGTTGAAATTGATAATGGGAGAATTAAAGATTTTTTTTAAGTTCAAAGTTTAAAAAATGCAGGCCGAAAGGAGAGATGCGTATTCACATTCCAATGGGTACGTAGTACATGTACAAAGTAATTCTTTCAAAAGTGGATTACACTACTTGACTTTCCTTTTTAACAAAAGAAGTGATCAGGAGAAGATTTATTTTTCTCAAATGATATTGTTTATCAAGGGTACATATAGATAAAGGCGTCAACCTAGGTTAACATGCACGAGAAAATCAACTTCTATCATACATTATTTGATCTCCTTTTTTTTTATGAAAAAAAGGTCTGAGCACATGTTTATTCTTGTCAGACATATGCTTGTGCATGAGAAATTTACTATATCTACCTTTGAAAGCTTGTTCAGCTTTGATGTTCTTCTCAACGCAATCTGCACATTCGGTTGAGCCGACCACCGTCACGGTCTTTTCTGCCCTGACAATTCCAAAAGCCAATGTCACCAAACAGAGCCCAAATAATAGGCATTGTTTCATCCTATGTGTCCCCATCAAAGCAGCTTAATTAATGAAGCAAGAAGCTAGAATAGGAAGGAGTACTGAGATGAAGAGCTATTGAGTGCATATGGGTTAGTTTATATAGTAGTGATGGTATGCTGGTGCAGTGGTTGTACAGTAGTGTGTTTAAGGGTTCACATGGAGGTGCACTGAGAAAGACTAGCAGAGACAAAAATGATAGGCGCCGCCTTTATGGTTTAAAGCATTTAATTAGTTTGATTTTTTTGGCAACCGGGTCCGTATCTGTAACCATATATATATAGTTTGCTACTATGTCATGTGATGAAAACCGTCCAATTTGAACAGAATGCGTCAGATCATGCTGTTAGGAAGGATATTTAATTTAACGGACGTGATATTTAAACTGGATGGCATAATACAGGCAGTGCCATTACTGTACCATGTTATTACAACAACCATAGACGAAATGTGAGTCATTATTAAGCAGTATAGCACATTAAGGTGATGCAGCGTGAATCAGTGAATGCCTTAGCTGTAAGCTGATCATCCGATCAAATAAACAGTCCAAATAATATATATTTGATACCAGAATCTTTTAATCAGATCGATCGGCACCGTCTGATTTTGAACTGTGTGGCCCTGTCGTAACTTCTACTTCTAGGAAGCAGATGTTTCAATTATCAATAAATAATATCCCATGTTTTATACCATATGGTTATTTTGGCGCCACCTATTTTTTCTTCCAATCAGTGCGATATAGACACTTTTAATTAATATATATATATGAAAACCTTGAAAAATAGACAAGTATATATGGTGTTTTTTGGCGTTGTCTCAATAGTACATGTTTATATATCTAACTAGGTGCCTTTTGGAAAAAGTTTTCGATCATCTGAAGTAGGGAAGATTCTCTAAAAATATATGTAAAATTATGTCTGGACCAAATACATAATTATTTTCTTGAGCAAAAACAGTTACAAATCCCGAACAAGTACAAAAGAAGCATCATCAATAATTGCCCACAGGAAATTACACAAACTTAATTAGGACTTGCATGGAAAGAAAACTGCTTAACTTGGAGATTAGGGTGCCTTTGGATGCACTAGAGAATAGCGAGTATATCTATTGTTCGGAATAGTAGATTAAGAATAGCGAGAACAGCTACTATTTAAGAATAGCGCTAACTCAAAGTTATTCGGAAGTTTTTTGGATTAAACATTTAGAATAGCTACTGTAGGGATTGAGGCTTTGAGAGAGTTCATTTGTTATTTCATGTTTTTGTAGAAATAGCGAGAACATCGAGAATAGCGCTATTCTCGCTGTTCCTGAGTATGTTTGGATGGATCGGAACAACGCTATTCTTGCTGCATCCAAACATACCCTAATTGTTAGGCCAGATGGTCAATGCATGCAACGTGTTATACAACCTCAAAATAATAATGGCTGCAATCACCATGATATATATAGAGCTAGGCTACAGTGAGTTGCAAAATAAAGCGACTATTTTACTTCACGCTCATATTTTGCGATTTTAAAGTTCAAAATGTCGATCTGAACCGTTCATCTTGTTCTTCATATTGAAATGTGCTTGGAGACCAAATTTTACATTTTTTGGAATTTTTTTACTATTTATTAAGCAATTTTGAAATTCGCTGATCTGATGGTCCATAAAATTTTACTATTTTTTACTGTTCACAGCAAAACAACAATTTTAAACCATGCTTAATAAATAGTAAAAAATTTTCTAAAAATATAAAATTTTGTCTCCAAATATATTTAAATATGGAGGTTAGGTTGAACGGTTCGGATTAACTCTTTGAACTTTGAAAAGAATAGAGAGAGATGGAGGCACAAAAACATGGAAGCATTTGAACCCTCCTCATTTTATAAATTTAGAATGAGTTTTAATAAAAAAAACAATAAAATGGGTTAATATGTGAGTTTTTGAAGTTTAGAGGAGGAAATATGTAATTTTCAATTTTTTGAGGGGTATACGTAAAATTCCCCCTAAAATTTAAAAAAGAAATCCTGATCTATAAATTCTATAAAATTTTAAAATACATCACCCCCGCTCTTGCTGGGTCCGCCCCTGCTTCCGAGAAACTTGTAAACGTTAAAGCTGGAAAAGTTTATGCATTTGGTGTGAACCTTTGTGGTAGTGCCGTAAATATCTCAAAACTTAAAATACTTCCGAGAATCTCATAACTTCGAAGTATATTTTCCAGTATTTTCCATTTACAGTTGGCTACAATCTTTACTTCAGGGAACGCTTATTGGTTTCTTCATTTCTATTTTGTTGTCTCTAATTCTTGTACTGTCCTTGAACTAAAAAATTAATATTCTATTGTACATGTGAGGTCTTCGACAAAATTCCATAAAGAGCAACTTGCTCTGTTAATGCCAGTAGCTTTCAATTTTAGTTGTAATATTTATTATTCCCCAGATAAATTCAAAAATTGCTGTTATTTAATTGACACCATTTATGTTCTTTAAAAGCGCCTGTTCAGCTGCACATTTTTCAGTGGGAATTATATGGGTTTGGGTTTGATGGGATGATAATCCATTGGAGGCGTTCGGTAGCCCAATTTCACTGTTTAAAAATCCCGCGAGTTATTCCCAACTCTACTCGATTTAGTACAATTTCCCCCCAACTTTTCTCTCTCTTCACTATGCATATAACTGATATTTTTACTTCTCACTGACACATTCTCTCTCTTCCTGACTCTCTCCATCGACGGGGTGCACATATATATACAGAGCTGTTGATTTTTCACATTACCAATTGTGGGACTAAGATGTGAGTATGATCCGGATTGCTTTTTTTTTTTTTTTTTTTTTTAATTTGGACGTGCTTGCTAAGTGTCTCATAACTCCAACTCCCTACCTTTTATTAATTAGTTCTTTTCAAGATGAGTAAATATATAAATGACTCAATTTTATATATCGGTTTTCTAACTGAATCAAACATTACAAAATCTTTTTTTCGTATCACATTTTAAATATTTTGTTTATAAATGTATATAAATTTTTTTTGTTAAATGTTTTTGTTTTCTTAAATTTTTTATTTGTTTATAAATATTTCTTATTTTATTTATTCCATTCCATTTCATTAAATACTTCTTATTTAATTATAAATATACATTTTATTACTTTTTTATATTAAGCTAACTTAATTGGTTAAAATAAATACATAACATAACACTATACTATTCAAAAACAATAATTAAATAAAAAATCATTTATAACTGAACTAAACTAAAACAATTAAATAAATATACATCTTTTAAATTAAATAAAGATTTTCCACAATTAATTCCATGATACAAACGGACACTTATTTTCTCATATTTCCATAATTAATCCATGCATTTTGTACCTATGAGTTCCTACTTTTTCAAAAATGAATTTTCATTCTCATTTCCATTCTGTAATCCCGTGACATCCGAACACGCCCTAAGACTACATCTGATTGATTTGTTTTCTATATTTTAACCATCCAATATTTGGCAGAAATTATATATAATCAAATAAAAACTAGCACAATAAGATTGCTTTTTTTTCCAGAATCTAACAAATAATATCTTATTGTTTTAAACTCAACTTCAAAATAGATGAACCATAGAAAAATTACAAATACAAATTGCAATATACAACAAACCCAAATACACGATCTATATATATAAAAACTTTATCTTACTAATAAGTAATAACACCTTCAACTGCATAATAGTCCATAATATATAGAAGCCCTTAAGTAGGACCCTTCAAAAGCAATTAGTTATCAAATCTGCAATTCCATGCATCCTTTTTAGATAGTCTAAAGAATACATTTAATTGCATTTTTTGATAACCTCGATTTAGTTCTTAGTATCAGAAGGAGGGAAAAAAGGCTTCTTGTGGAAATACTTCGTCCAAGGATGTGGCTTCTTGTAAATAGGAGGGAAACCAAATTTCGGGTGGGGTTTGAACCATGGATGCACTGGCTCAGGAGTTGGCTTAGGTGGCTTAGGTGGATGATTGTGCTCCGGCTTAGGAGTTGGTTTGTATACCGGTACCGGTGTTGGTGTAGGCTTGTACACTGGTACAGGAGTCTGGTAACCAGGTTGTGGGGGCTTGTAAACTGGGACTGGTGGCTGGTATGGTGTTGTAGGAGGCTTATACTCTGGTACAGGTGTAGGTGGCTTATACTCTGGTACAGGTGTAGGTGGCTTATTCTCTGGTACAGGTGTAGGTGGCTTATACTCTGGTACAGGTGGTGGTACTGGATAAGACTTCTTAAAGAAAGGATGGGAAAAGAAAGCTTTCTTGTGGAATGGGTCCCACTTAGGTGGCCAGAAGGTCGCAGAATTGCAAATGCTGGAGAGGATTTGCAATTTTCCATCTTGACCCACGGTGAATGTGTGCTGGTCTTTCTCTTTTGATGCTAAAGTTATGGTTAACGGGTCGGGTTTGGGACACGCCTTGTTGTATTGGTCCCTTAGCTCAGCTAGGCATGCTGGTTTGAGAGTAGTGATGCCTTCGGATTCTTCGTGGAGGAGGTCGATGGGAAGGTTTACGTGGAAGTTGCCTGATTTATCAAGCTGGCTCACTCCCTTGGTCTCATATTGGCCGTTGGCTGATTTGCACTTGATTGCAACTCTAAGACCTACATTATTAAATAATTAATAGAAAACATATAAGGTTGGATTTATAAGTGATCACGAGTGTTGAAATTGATAATGGGAGAATTAAAGATTTTTTTTAAGTTCAAAGTTTAAAAAATGCAGGCCGAAAGGAGAGATGCGTATTCACATTCCAATGGGTACGTAGTACATGTACAAAGTAATTCTTTCAAAAGTGGATTACACTACTTGACTTTCCTTTTTAACAAAAGAAGTGATCAGGAGAAGATTTATTTTTCTCAAATGATATTGTTTATCAAGGGTACATATAGATAAAGGCGTCAACCTAGGTTAACATGCACGAGAAAATCAACTTCTATCATACATTATTTGATCTCCTTTTTTTTTATGAAAAAAAGGTCTGAGCACATGTTTATTCTTGTCAGACATATGCTTGTGCATGAGAAATTTACTATATCTACCTTTGAAAGCTTGTTCAGCTTTGATGTTCTTCTCAACGCAATCTGCACATTCGGTTGAGCCGACCACCGTCACGGTCTTTTCTGCCCTGACAATTCCAAAAGCCAATGTCACCAAACAGAGCCCAAATAATAGGCATTGTTTCATCCTATGTGTCCCCATCAAAGCAGCTTAATTAATGAAGCAAGAAGCTAGAATAGGAAGGAGTACTGAGATGAAGAGCTATTGAGTGCATATGGGTTAGTTTATATAGTAGTGATGGTATGCTGGTGCAGTGGTTGTACAGTAGTGTGTTTAAGGGTTCACATGGAGGTGCACTGAGAAAGACTAGCAGAGACAAAAATGATAGGCGCCGCCTTTATGGTTTAAAGCATTTAATTAGTTTGATTTTTTTGGCAACCGGGTCCGTATCTGTAACCATATATATATAGTTTGCTACTATGTCATGTGATGAAAACCGTCCGATTTGAACAGAATGCGTCAGATCATGCTGTTAGGAAGGATATTTAATTTAACGGACGTGATATTTAAACTGGATGGCATAATACAGGCAGTGCCATTACTGTACCATGTTATTACAACAACCATAGACGAAATGTGAGTCATTATTAAGCAGTATAGCACATTAAGGTGATGCAGCGTGAATCAGTGAATGCCTTAGCTGTAAGCTGATCATCCGATCAAATAAACAGTCCAAATAATATATATTTGATACCAGAATCTTTTAATCAGATCGATCGGCACCGTCTGATTTTGAACTGTGTGGCCCTGTCGTAACTTCTACTTCTAGGAAGCAGATGTTTCAATTATCAATAAATAATATCCCATGTTTTATACCATATGGTTATTTTGGCGCCACCTATTTTTTCTTCCAATCAGTGCGATATAGACACTTTTAATTAATATATATATATGAAAACCTTGAAAAATAGACAAGTATATATGGTGTTTTTTGGCGTTGTCTCAATAGTACATGTTTATATATCTAACTAGGTGCCTTTTGGAAAAAGTTTTCGATCATCTGAAGTAGGGAAGATTCTCTAAAAATATATGTAAAATTATGTCTGGACCAAATACATAATTATTTTCTTGAGCAAAAACAGTTACAAATCCCGAACAAGTACAAAAGAAGCATCATCAGTAATTGCCCACAGGAAATTACACAAACTTAATTAGGACTTGCATGGAAAGAAAACTGCTTAACTTGGAGATTAGGGTGCGTTTGGATGCACTAGAGAATAGCGAGTATATCTATTGTTCAGAATAGTAGATTAAGAATAGCGAGAACAACTACTATTTAAAAATAGCGCTAACTCAAAATTATTCGGAAGTTTTTTGGATTAAACATTTAGAATAGCTACTGTAGGGATTGAGGCTTTGAGAGAGTTCATTTGTTATTTCATGTTTTTGTAGAAATAGCGAGAACATCGAGAATAGCGCTATTCTTGCTGTTCTTGCTATTCTCGCTATTCTCGCTGCATCCAAACATACCCTAATTGTTAGGCCAGATGGTCAATGCATGCAACGTGTTATACAACCTCAAAATAATAATGGCTGCAATCACCATGATATATATAGAGCTAGGCTACAGTGAGTTGCAAAATAAAGCGACTATTTTACTTCACGCTCATATTTTGCGATTTTAAAGTTCAAAATGTCGATCTGAACCGTTCATCTTGTTCTTCATATTGAAATGTGCTTGGAGACCAAATTTTATATTTTTTGGAATTTTTTTACTATTTATTAAGCAATTTTGAAATTCGCTGATCTGATGGTCCAGAAAATTTTACTATTTTTTACTGTTCACAGCAAAACAGCAATTTTAAACTATGCTTAATAAATAGTAAAAAAAATTTTTAAAAATGTAAAATTTGGTCTCCAAGCACATTTCAATATGGATTAAATATTTAACGGTTCGGATCAGTAATTTGGACTTTCAAAATAAAAATACAGCGTGAAGTAGAAACGCGTTTTACTTTGCAACTCACCGTAGACTACCTCTATATATATATATATTTAACTCTGAGGATTATGTTCAACGATGTGTAAGTGTACTGTGCTTTTGAAACTGGTGATCTTTTTCATCATACAAAATTATTTTATGGAAAATAAATATAATTTAATTATTGATGGTTATACTAAGCAAAATCTTCAATTCAAATAAAATATTTCATCAAGTAAATTCATCATAATTTTGATGGCCTAAAAGGAAATGCAGCAAATACATATATAGTATGGCTAATATGCTTTTGTAATTAAATACTTGGGTCGAAATGTTACGGATCAAATTTCAAAATTTTACATTCAAAACGTCGGATTATGTAGCTCATTAAATTGGTTATATATTAAACTTGTAGAATATTATTTTTTTATAATTTTTTATAATTTTTGAAAGATGATCTTTTTTGACATACCAACAACGCATGCATGTATCAATATGCGCACAAATTTTATTTAGATGAATTTTGAATTGAAAACACATGGACTGAAATGCTACTAAAAACATATTAGCTGGGCACACACACACACACACATATATGAGTAAGGCTACCATATATTGCAATGCATAAACATTTTTGTACATTAAACTATAAATTACTGGATTCAAAGTTCAAATAACCGATCCAAACTGCAAGGGGTTATATGTAAAATTGGTTTGGATATCTGTTCCCAGATTGTAAATTTTTGTTTATTATTTATTTGCGGAAAAATGCCCTTAGGCTAATGGTAAATGTTTTAACCAGAGGCAATAGGTATATATGTATCGTACTAAAGACTGGACCTGAACCTTAGTACTTGAAATATCCACTAGTGCCGACAATTTTATCACAGAGACTGCCAAAACGGTCTTTGTACAATTCAGGGGTATCACAATAAATATCTATCTGTTTAGAAATATTAAAGCATCTACAACAATTATTTTTTTAGATTGCTAATTTGACAGGTTAATTGCTAATATAATTGCTGGTATCTATCACAGTTTCTAAATTAGCAAATTTTCTTTAAAAGAAAACATTTTCTTTTGGACACCTGGGAAAATGTTTTATTTTTATTGGCTCTGTTTGTTCTGTCCACTCTCTTCGCCACTAATGTGGATGAAAAAGAAAATTACAGAGATGCAGAATGCTATCTAATTAGTTTCTTTGATGACTTGTCAGCGGTAGTTAATATTTTTTTATTCTACCACTGTGGATGTACTTATATATATGTAACCCTCAACTTTTCATACCTATCACAACCAGAATGAAACACTTTTTGTAATGATAAAAAAATGATTTTTCGCAACGAAATACTGTCACTGTTCTACTTTTTTTATTCGTGATGGAGTATTATTATAAATCTATTTTTTTTCTCGTAAAAAGTATCTACTATGTTTTGCCAACTATTTTTGTCGGCATTTTCTTCTAAAAAGAAAATTGATAAGCACTTGCATTAATATAATAAAAATATGCACAAGCTTATTTAGTCTAAATTGCAAGGTACTTAGCTAAATATTATAAATGTATTAATCCAATATTTTAATTGTATTTAACAATAATCAAGTGTGTTTTTTATATGGTTCGAAAAATGAATTTGAAAGATCAAGATAACTGTTGACAATTGTCAAAACAGGTTTTAACTTGATCAAAACTACATGATAATTGTCAACAATTGTGTCTGATTAACTGAGATTAAAAAAAATGTGGGTTGGGGCAAAAATTAACATATATGTATTGATATAATATAGAAGTAAGCATTTTAATGTGAGTGAAAAGTTTTTATAACATATTTAGAAGGTGCGTTTATCAATTTAAAAAAAAAAAATTGAGAAGAAACCCACCAATCAATCATCCAACTGTATTTTTTTGCAGCTCTATGGAGGCTTACCTGGCAGTCGCTCATTCATTTAGTGGTTCGTGCTCATCAATGCATACACACACACAAAAAGGCTAGAGGGACCCATTTTCTTTGGAGAAAAATTTAGTGGGTTTCGATTTAAGAAATTAAAGAAACATTAATTAATAGAACAGTTTGGTGTAGAAGTTACTCTTAATTTTGCGTTAATGATCCAAATAAGGAAGAGGTATACACATAAAAACGCACCGTTATTCATTGCGGTTTATTTGATTTGTTAATTCTTTTCAGACTTCTGATTTTTTAGTAGTGAACTTCAATGTAAGTTTCTATTATTGATGCATTATAAGTTTCAATACAGATATCTTCAATATATAATGAGGTTAATTCATCCTCATTTATATATATATATATATATATATTAGAGAGAGAGAGATGGGCTATGTGCATTGCAATGCATGAACCCCTTATGCATTGCAATGCATGAACCCCCTTATGCATTGCATTATAAATCACGGATTTAAAGTTCAAATGACCGATCCGAATCGTTCATCTTGTTTTTAATATTAATATGTGCTTGGGGACCAAATTTTACATTTTTTTGGAATTTTTTACTATTTATTAAGCAATTTTGAAAGTCGCTGATCTGATAGTCCAGAAAATTTTACTGTTCACAGCAAAACAACAATTTTCAAAAATACTTAATAAATAGTAAAAAAATTACAAAAAATATAAAATTTGATCTCCAAGCACATTTCAATATGGATTAAACAACTAACAGTTCAGATCGGTCGTTTGGACTTTAAATCTGTAATTTATAGTGTAATGGATAAGGGGGGTTCATGCATTGCAATGCACCATAGCCCTTCTATATATATATATATAGAGAGAGAGAGAGAGAGAGAGAGAGAGAGATGGGCTATGGTGCATTGCAATGCATGGAGGGGTTTGTGCATTGGACCATAAATCTAAAATTCAAAATCTAAATGGCCGATTCAAACCGTTCATCTTGTTCTCCATATTAATATGTGCTTGGAGACCAAATTTTACATTTTTCTAAATTTTTTTACTATTTATTAAGTATTTTACAAAATTATTGATCCAACGGTGGATGCTGATTTTACTGTTTTATTAAGCCACCGTTGGATCAACAATTTTGTAAAATACTTAATAAATAGTAAAAAGATTCAGAAAAATGTAAAATTTGGTCTCGAAGTACATATTAATATGGAGGACAGATGAACGGTTTGGATCGGCCATTTGGATTTTGAATTTTAGATTTATGGTCCAATGCACAAACCCCTCCATGCATTGCAATGCACCATAGCCCATCTCTCTCTCTCTCTATATATATATATATAGAGAGAGAGAGAGAGATGGATCAAGTTACAACATTTTTTGAGTTACAACAAGCATTTTCTGCATTTTGAAAGTCCAAATCGTCGATCCAAACCGTTAGATGTGATCTCTACAATAAAATATGCTTCGAGACCAAATTTTACATTTTTTGGAATTTTTTACTATTTATTAAGATGGGTACAAAAACTAGTCAAATTCATACCATTGAATTTTGTACCTATCTTAATAAATAGTAAAAAATTCCAAAAAATGTAAACTTTGGTCTCCAAGCATATTTTATTGTAGAGATCACATTTAACGGTTTGGATCGACAATTCGGACTTTCGAAATGTAAAAAATGCTTGTTGTAACTTGTTGTAACTCAAAAAATGTTGTAACTTGATCCCTCCTCACATATATATATGTGTGTGTGTGTATGGTATTTTATATAAGAGGAGGGATCAAGTTACAACATTTTTTGAGTTACAACAAGTTACAACAAGCATTTTCTACATTTTGAAAGTTGAAATCATCGATCCAAACCGTTAGATGTGATCTCTACAATAAAATATGCTTGGAGGCCAAATTTTACATTTTTTAAAATTTTTTTACTATTTATTAAGATGGGTACAAAAACTAGTCAAATTCATACCATTGAATTTTGTACCCATCTTAATAAATAGTAAAAAAATTCCAAAAAATGTAAAATTTGGCCTCCAAGCACATTTTATTGTAGAGATCACATCTAACGGTTTGGATCGACGATTTGGACTTTCAAAATGTAGAAAACGCTTGTTGTAACTTGTTGTAACTCAAAAAATGTTGTAACTTGATCCCTCCTCTTTATATAATTTATAGTAAAATTCACGATACTATAAAATTAACCTCCATTTTCAGCAAAAAAAAAAAAAAGTCTATCATGGTACTGTAAAATTTTATACGATTGGCACACTAGTGTCTGATGAACTAGGTATTGATTTTTGGGGGAAACTTCGTTAAAAAGAAAGAGAAAAAAAAATATAAGTATTATTTTTGGGATAACTTAAACCAAAAATGGCAAGAAAGATGCAATATTTTCATATTCAACATCTAACGAGGTTTCACTTTCATAATGGAACATTAATTAATTAATTAAAATGATAGAGACCCCTTTTGAGTCTCCTGTGGCACTGCATACATAACGGGTCGCTTGAATCATTCTTACTAATTATCATACAACTTCTACACCGGATTGATATATGAGGATCTCAGATTCGTTCTCTTAATTAATCTGTGGCTTCCTTTCGGTTGTTGCAGTTGCGTATAGTCATCTTCCCAGCTAAAGAGAGCATGAATATTGCTACGCTGGGAAATAGATCCTACAAAATTGTAGCGACATTTTTTTTTGGATATTAAATATTGAAAACTACCAGCACAGGCTCACAGCTTTGTCTCATAAAAGAAAAGGCCTTAAAAGCTAACCTGCCAATTTTTATGCAATCAGTATATAAGTACAGTGATTACCAAAAAGAAAAAGAAAAAAAGTGAGTGACAATCAGTGACAAACATCCTACCGACAATCATTTGTCGAAAGTTATCATTTTAAAAAAAAATGTAGACACTTGATTAGATATTCATAATATAGGACATATTTGCTATTTTTTTTTTTTTTTTGGTTTCGCTTGTGTATGCTTTATTTAATTTTTATAGACAAGATATCATTTCATAATTATAATAAGTAACTAAATTTGATAAAACTATTTGTACTTAAAAATCTGGGAGCTTACAAAAATAAAAAATAAAAAAAATAATATAGGAGTTTTAAAGATTACAAAACTGCGCCAGTTACAAATTAAGTCAAGCATGAATATATCTAGTTAGATGTGTAAACACGTCTTTTATTTTATTTTTTTTACTTCTTTAATTGATTTTCTGGTAAACTAAACTCTATATTATATATCCCAATCGAATTGTCTATTATTCATGAGGGATTTTTTTCAATTAGCTATTTTGTTAGCTGAAGAGACGATATTTATCTAGAGTAGTGTAATGATACATGATATGCATGTACATAGAACAGCCAATGTGATGGAGACTTGAAACCACATCGCTGCCTCAAAAGTATAGCACATTTATCTCCATGCAACTAACTAACCGGCTTAATTGTATTGCATTAATTTCACAGCAAAAACTTGCATTACATATACATATACATATACATATACATATACATATACATATACATATACATATACATATACATATACTTTCTCTGTTAATTTTTAGAATATGTTCTTTTTGTAGTTAAAAAAAAGAGCCCCCGCACACACACAAACACAACTTTTGATCTAGTTTCAAAGATAATACTATTTGTATGCAGTGGCGTAGCCAGAATTTTTATCAGGAGTAGACAAAAAATGAATTATTAAAAGATAGTTATTATTTTTAATAAAATTTTAAAATTGTTAATGCATCCTTTTTTAAAATTATTTTTTTTTCTAAACAATTTGATAAAAAGAATAAGGTTAAAAATTATTATATTTTACTATAGTTTGTGATTGATATGATTTTTGTGATAGTTTAAAAATAAATGAATTCATTGTATGTTAAAATTATCAAATAGCAAGGTATAATGGTCTTAAAATGTGAAATTGAATGTCAAGGCTCAAACAGTGTTGTAAATAACGGTATGTGGTTGTCGGACGAACAGGGTATCGCTAAGCGATTAATCGGAAATAATCGGAGATAATCGACCGATTAGTCAGAAAAATTTATGACAGTTTGGTCACCGCCAACGACTAATCGACTGATTAATCGGCTTTAACAAACGTTTTTACAACACTGGGCTCAAATAATTTCTAGATGTTGTTGGTTCTGTGTGAACCAATATACTAAGTCTATTTAGAAAGAAGTATCCAATATTTTTTTCTCTAAAAAGTCTCCGTTTACTTTCTTTTCAAAATCAACAAAACTCAGTTTTGTTAAATTCAAAATTGACACAAAAAAAGACCGAATTAAGTCACAACTAAAAGAGAATTGCGCAGGGTAGGCAATGGACCGAAATAAGAGTAGGCAATAGCCTAATTTTATACGAATGTATAGATAATTTTCAAAATTCAAGGGTAGGCGGTTGTCTACCCATGATCCATGCTAGCTCCGCCACTATTTGTATGAGATGTCGCATGTTTGAGATCTGAATGAATTTTTTTGTGAATATTTAATATTTAAATAGTTTGATCTTTGACCTTTACTAATAAGACATCATTAAGAAGAACTACAAGTACAAATGTGGAAAAAATGTACCAATTTTTTTTGCGAAGTACTTAAGACCATATCGATATTAAAATATTAACTAGGAGTAATTATCTATATTCATTCGTGAAACTTTTGGAGGAGAATCTGTTACTCTTCTTTCAAGAAAGCAGATTTCTACTTTTCTTCATCCAGCCATTCAAATTTTGAAGTGAAGAGAAAAGAAACAGATTTTATCTTCAAATTGAACTATTAAAACACATTTGAACAGTTGGGATAATATATATATATATATATATATTCATGCTTTTATGAAAAAAGCATCAGATTTGGTTCCGAAATTTTCGGTCAAGTATTTTGGAAGGAGACCGAATCCTCTGCCCCCCGGGGGGCAGGAAATTCCTGCCCCCAGAGTCTCTGCGGGTGGGGCTCATTTAAAAACAGTAACAAAAAGTTAAACCCTAAACAGTAATCGGTCCCATCCCGGTCCCACCTGACAGAGACTCTGGGGCAGGAATTTCCTGCCCCCCAGGGGGCAGAGAATTTTGTTTCTTTTGGAAGAGGGCTCTTACTTACCAACAAGAACACGTGCAGTAGTTTTCACACATTTTTTTTTTTCTTTCTTTTCTTTCTTTTGGGCCTTTCTGAGGTAATTTCACATATGTTTCTTAAGGTCGAAAGCGGAATGAAATTGATATACATATTCATTTTTATTAATTTGTTAATCAACATTCATATCAGATTCATGAATATCAATGTCAGTAAGATTGACTTGGAAAGAGGGAGGCAGAAACCGTCTTGCTCATAGCCGGTGAATTTACTATATCTAGAAATACCAATGTCCCGATTTTTTTATTTATATCCAAAAAAAAAATTGAATTTTAAAAACTAACTGAACTGGTTGTGAAATTTTAAATCTACAAAACCGGTTTACGGTTAACTGGACCAAATTTCCGGTTAACGGTTAACCGGACCCTTTGAAATAGTCCGGTTAACCGTTAACCGAAAATTTGGTTTGGGTCCGGTTAACGGTTAACTGGATTTGTACATTTTCCTTTTTTTTTTTTTGAAAACAGAAAAAAAAATTTGTTTTTATTTTTTGTATCAAAATATTAGAAATGTTGAATATATTTCTTTGAAAATAGATGGAATACAATATAATTTATTTTATTAGAAAGACTGCAACAAATAACCTGGATCAATATTTTTCAGATCGAATTTTTCGCGGCTATAAGAAAAATTAATATATTTTTTAATGTGTTATTGGAAAAAAATAAAAATGCTTAGATTCCGAGTTATTGATCCCGGTTCAAAAGTCACTTCTAGGTAATCTAGAAAATATTATGATCTTTCTAGTACATTTAATTTATTAAAAGTTGTATCTATTTTGAGAATTATTTTTGAATAACAATCATTAAATGAATTAAAGTTTTTATTTTTTTTTCAAAATAGATACAACTTTTAATAAATTAAATCTATTAGAAAGATCATAATATTTTCTAGAGTACTTAGAAGTGACTTTTGAACCGGGATCAATAATCGGAATCTAAGTATTTTTATTTTTTTCCAATAACACATAAAGAAATATATTAATTTTTCTTACAACTGTAAAAAATTCGATCTGAAAAATATTAATCCGGGTCATTTGTTGCAGTCTTTCTAATAAATCAAATTATATTGTATTCCATCTATTTTCAAAGAAATATATTTAACATTTCTAATATTTTAATACAAAAAAATAAAAAAAAATAAAAAAAAACAAAAATAAAACCGGTGCACCATTAACCGGACATATACATATTAAATATTTTTTTCTTTGGGCCAAATTGAGAACTCGGCACACACTTTCTTTTCTTTTTTTTTCTTTTTTTGAAAACAGAAATTTTTTTGTTTTTATTTTTTGTATTAAAATATTAGAAATGTTGAATATATTTCTTTGAAAATAGATGAAATACAATATAATTTGTTTTATTAGAAAGACTGCAACAAATAACCCGGATCAATATTTTTCAGATCGGATTTTTCGCGGCTGTAAAAAAAATTAATATATTTCTTTATGTATTATTGGAAAAAAAATAAAAATGCTTAGATTCCGAGTTATTGATCCAGGTTCAAAAGTCAATTCTAAGTAATCTAGAAAATATTATGATCTTTCTAATAAATTTAATTTATTAAAAGTTGTGTCTATTTTGAAAAAAAATAACAACTTAATTTATTTAATGATTGTTATTCAAAAATAATTCTCAAAATAGATACAACTTCTAATAAATTAAATGTAGTAGAAAGATCATAATATTTTATAGATTATCTAGAAGTGACTTTTGTACCGGGATCAATAACTCGGAATCTAAGCATTTTTATTTTTTTTTCCAATAACACATAAAAAAATATATTAATTTTTCTTACAGCCGCGAAAAATCCGATTTGAAAAATATTGATCCGAGTTATTTGTTTCAGTCTTTCTAATAAAACAAATTATATTGTATTCCATCTATTTTCAAATAGATATATTCAACATTTCTAATAGTTTAATACAAAAAATAAAAACAATTTTTTTCTTCTGTTTAAAAAAAAAAGAGGAAAATGCACAAATCCGGTTAACCGTTAACGGGACCCAAACCAAATTTCTGGTTGACGGTTAACCGGACTATTTCAAAGGGTCCAGTTAACCATTAACCAGAAATTTGGTCCAGTTAACCATGAACCGGTTTGGGTAGATTTAAAATTTCACAACCGACTGATGCGCGCAAAAGCGTATGCACAAAGTTTCAGTACAATAAGATGTACCTTTTAAACCTTTAACACGCGTTTGAGTTAAATTGCAAGTGCACAATTATATCAAAGTAGTATTTTAGGTATCGATCCACAGGGAGTACGATAAAACTTAGTTCAAACTTTAGTTATAAATTTCAGAAAATAAAATAAAGTAAAGTGCAATAAAAGTAAATTGGGGGGTTTGTTCTAACAATTCCTAAAGTTGGATTCAATATCCAAAAGAAAGGAGTTTGAAATAATAATTGTAAATAAAAGTAAAAGAAGGGAATTGGTTTGCTTTCAAGATTTAGAGATCTAGGGGTCTTTGGTCTACAATTCCTTGCTAACTCTATTAATTCGATATTTGTTTGAATTCATGTATGATTTGATGAGGTTTCTAACCTAATATGTTATTAAGGGTTACTTTCGTAAATTAATAACGTGCCTAGGTAACTCGAACTTCTCAATGAAGTTCCCCACCCTAGCTACCTAGACCTATAAGCTCTTGTTAGTCTCTCCTCTCCTCAAATATTGGTACTTCGCAATTAAGTCCATCATACCAATACCCGATTTGAATTGAGATGTCCTAATTAGGGCTTGACTTCACGATTAGGTTCTTCACCAAATTCCCAACCTTAATTTCTATAGTTCCGGCTTAGATTTGTTGGGTTTTTGACGGTTCAAACCCATTGATTAAGTATGTTGGGGTTTTGACGGTTCAAACCCATTTATTTGCTTAAGGTGCGGAAAGAGTAAAACAAAATTTTTACATCTAACTTAAGCTCAGGATTAAACGGGGTATGTCAGGAAACTTTCCAAGGCGGTCCACCTTTAGTATTCCTTTGGCATCAAAACCCAATTTAATCCTTTTACAGATCTACTCCATGATTGATTTCTAAAACTTTAATCTATTTACCAATTAAATAGATTAATATAACATATTTATACCTTGTTTCCAAATCACAGTTGGAATGCAGACCGAGCGTGTAGAGCTACATCACGGAAGGAATCGACTCGTCTCGGAGCATCAGACGTCTGATGCCTCTATCGGTTATCCACCAGGACTAACCAGAGAGCGGTTAATTTCTTCTGCCAGAAATACCGTAAACCGCGGAATTATGCAAAAACACTATTCACGGGGAAAAGACAAAAACCCGTAAACACGAATTTTCGGTTACTCAGTTTCATCAATGAGCAAAATTGAAATACCGCGAAATTCGGTAAAACACTATTCATCGACCCCGTAAATATACTCCACAACAACCCGCAAGATTATACGTTAACTACGTATAACTTTCTTTTCTCAACCGAAACACTATTTGGGAGAGAAACCGAGAAAGAGAGAAAATACCGATTCGATTCTGCACGAAACGATACAAGTGAATTAGTGGTTTTTCTCTCTACCCCTCCACCTCTATTTATAGGCTTTTGAGGAGGTTCGCAAAAGACCGAAATACCCCTCAACATATGCCTATTTACAAGATATGCCATCGAATGGATAAGGATGATGACATGTGGATAAGATCGATGACGTGTCATCTGGATAGGATCGATGACACGTCATGCGGATAAGCACGAACCTGAAAAGACCCGAATGCCCTCGGCCCGAACACAAATAATGTTCGTATAATTATTCTGAACAATTATATATATTTTTTTGCGGTTGTTTGTTTCGGTATCGATGACGTGTCATCTGGATAGGATCGATGACATGTCATGCGGATAAGGACGAATCTGAAAAGACTCGAATGCCCTCGGCCCGAACACAAACAATGCTCGTATAATTATTCTGAACAATTATATATATATTTTTCTTGCGGTTTGTTGTTTCGGTAATTTATACAACGTGTCCTGCACATTTATAAATTAACCGGTTAACTTTTATACAGCGTGTCACACACGTTTATAAATTAACCAATGTTTTTGCTTGTTATTTTTACATAACATTTATAATTTAATTATAACACGTATAATTAATTATAACCATCTTACTATTGATCATAACCAATTTATAATCAATCACAATAAGATTCTCCGATTAACTCCTATATGGTGTGACCCAATAGGATCTGTGTTATGTTGGTAAATAGAGTTAAAACTGTTTTAACTTCTATAATCATGGGTGGCGTCTGGCAACACATCATGACCATCCAATTACACAGATGATGCTGTACTGTACAATACCACGATCCAGTAAACAATTTACTTGTGTCTGTTCTTCTGTCTCATAGCTATCAGATTAGTTTCAAGGTAGATGTGTGTCATCCTTGTAAACTTAATCTTTACTTGATCTTGAGCAGATTATCAAATATGATTACTCTTGTAATCATACCGCGCGCTGATAATCTTACTCTACCAAGGGGCCCAGTGATTCTATAGCTCGTATAAAATACGAGGGACAAATAGTATTCTTGGTAAACTATCACTTCCTCAGCTAAGCTATACATATGGAAAAGCTACCGTTATGACTGCTTTTTACGGACAGCGGTGGATAACAATCACACGTACATATTTCTCAGTAGGAATGATAAATACCTCATACTTTAGAACGTGACACTGAATGAAAACATAAATGACACGAACACAATTCTATTTAATGTTTCATTCGAGGTCTGTCAAATACCATGTTCCTAGAACATGTATCTATGTGATTAAAATGACATCTCGTGTCAGGTGGTTTGTAAAACTTAACCATCTTTTAATCCACATACTAACCTTATAGCGGCAATTAGTGTTCCTGCTAATTACCTTGGTCAGTGACCTTTTAAGATTAAGAGTATATATCATCTATATTATGGAGTTTCACAATTTCAGTCATGAACTCGAAATGATCCATAAATGCAATAATACTCAAGGCAACAAAATGATATTAATCATCCAATTCATGAACAAAGCTTTATGATAAATTATCGTATTATTGACTTCTAGATTATTACAAACTAACAAGATTAAATTGGTTACAATCTTAACCTAAACCTAAGGTATTTGCATTCATAGTTTGGTACTATCCTATTGATCACAGTCAATTTTGGTTCTTTCGAATCCAAAACGGGATACTACAATTCAAGTACTAACTATGTAATTAATACAAATGATTAAATCACGGAAATTAACAATCAAATCTCATAAAACAATCATAATAAAAACAAATAACCGAATAAAATAGAATTAAACAAGTTCATGCATTGACCTAAACCCCTAGAGAGAGAACTACTCCCTCATGGAGAGATCCATTACAAAAGTTGGCAAAAGTAAGAAGAAATGAAATAAAGAAATGATTACACCCTTTATTTGATCAAAGCTCTCAATCTTGCCGACTTCTTGCTCAGGAAACCCTTCTTCTCCTTGGCTGAAAGCTTTCCTTTCTCCATAATTTATCGCTATGTGTGTAGAGAGAATGAAAGAATCTGGGATGATGAATGGGAAGAGATGAGATGAGTGTGGATGATAATCTTTGCGAAGAGATGATGGATGGGATGAGAAGAGATCCCCTCTTTTATAGCCAAGGACCGTGTCCAATTAAGAGCCTAGGAAGTGAAGTTAGTGGGTGCTATATTTGAATTGTTTCCCATGATGCCTTGTCCACGTTTGACTGTAAAAACGTGTCATTGGTGCGCCAAAAATAGAAACCGTGTTGAAAAACGTGTATTTCTGGCTGTCTGCGAGTTTAGTGCGTCTCACTATCTCCAAATTTCCTTTTTTAGTTTCTCATGTTGTAGATCTTCTTCCTAGCTTTCCAAAAAGTGGTCGCAAGCCTTAATCGGAGTTACGAGTTAAAAGTTATGGCTATTTTAAGTTTAGGCTGCAGTTATGCGTTCTGCTACAGTGCGGCCAGACAACCCGCACTGCTACAGTACAATCCGCACTGGAATCCGCATTGCTACCGTACCATCCGCACTGCGGATGCATCGAGATCCGCACTAGGCTCGGACTTTTTCTGTGCGACCAGAGTGCAGCTGCATCGAGATCCGTGCATCCGCTCGGATTTTGATGTATAGCTTATTATACCTTTTTAAAATTGGCGCGCGTCCAGAAATCCATCTAAGTACTTATTTTGGCCATATTCCAAACCGTGTGTTCGCAGTGGGCATTTTCTTCGGTTTTGCACGGATTTTGATGTATAGCTTATTATACCTTTTTAAAATTGGCGCGCGTCCAGAAATCCATCTAAGTACTTATTTTGGCCATATTCCAAACCGTGTGTTCGCAGTGAGCATTTTTCTTCGGTTTTTCTTCATTTCCTGTAAGTTAAAACCAAGCAAACGCAGTAACTTGATCCTAGGTGTAATCTATTCGCTTTATATTCAAAATACAAGATATTTGGTGTTATTTCGTGATAAAAATCAGATCGAATATGGATATAATTTAGGCCTATCACCGACTCAGTTAGTTTTTAAAATTGAATTTTTTTTTGGATATAAATAAAAAAATCGGACCAATGTCAGTATGTAAGATTGAACATGTA
The DNA here is from genome assembly GCA_033356055.1 of Carex pumila. Classification (NCBI taxonomy): domain Eukaryota; kingdom Viridiplantae; phylum Streptophyta; class Magnoliopsida; order Poales; family Cyperaceae; genus Carex; species Carex pumila. Next base: position 61,764 of record JARJHM010001009.1, on the reverse strand, counting down.
ATAGTGTCTGTAGACATAACATATCGCTTTCGTATATCAAACAATGAATTTACTATATTCGCTCTTCTATACGGATGAGGCTGTGATCGAAACCAATTGTTTTTAGAGTTCAACTGATTTCAATTCAATAAAATTAAATAGAGATGATTTTCAATTGAACTTTGTTGGTCGTCATTAGAATGAATAAGAATTCAATTCATCTCAAATTTTTGATTGAGAAGTTCATATAATAGAAATGAAATAATTTCAGTCTAGTAAAAATGACACATTTATTCTTATTATTATTTATCCCACAAATACATGCTTATAAAAAAAAATACTATAATGAAACTTTTTTAATATTAAATTAGCGCACCTTGTGACATTATAATTAACGTCTGTTTAAAGCAACACTCGTCTATTTGAGTAGTTATATTACTGACTGTACTACTATGGTCAATTCAAAACTCAATTTCAGTCAAACGATTTTGGGGCTAATAGAACTGGAAAAAACAATAGAGCATCGAACTTTATTAATTAATAACTAAGATGTTCATTTGTCCCTCATCTATTCAAATAGCGCAGCTATACGTTTATCTAGAGGTGCTATCGGGTTGAGTCGGGTACGGATACTATTATATTTGGACCCGTACCCTAAAAGTGTTCGGGTCCAAATTTCGATCCATACACTTATCTGTTTCAATTCGGGTCGGGTTCGGATCTGGATACCTATCTACCCATAGATATTTCGGGTCCAGCCTTTCGGTTCCGGGTAGATATATACCCATAACTTGTTTGTAGATTATCGGGTCCGGTTCGGATACGGGGCGGTTTCGGATCCGGAGCAGGTATATGTCACAAAAAAATCAGGAGGATGAAGATAAAATAACTTTTGAAAAGAAATATTGAAGAAAATATATAATTTTTAAAAAGTAAAATATTAGAGATGACGATTTCATTTTTTATGGTTCAAAAAATTTATGAATGAAATACTAATAATTTGTAAAAATGATATATCAATCAGAGCAATAAATTTTCAATATTATGCAAAGGATATTAAGGCAAATATTGAAGGATGTATCCATAGTAATAAATTTTATTTAAAAAATTAATGCGGCTATTATAGAAGGAATAAATTTGGCATCCATTTATGTATATAAACATAGTGAATATGTCATTACATTCTATTTTCTTATATTAAAAAAAGTACTGGGTTCACCATGGCTTATACAAAAATTAATATGTAAAGTTGTATTTTTATATATGTTTTTTCGGGTATTAATACGGATATCGGGTCGGGTTCGGTTATGGGTTGGATAATTAAATGAAACTCATATCCTACCAATTACAGTATCAATTCTGGTTCAGATCTAGGTCGGATATTAAATTATTAATTTTGTAACCACACACATAATTTAACCGGTTATATTTTTTAAACCATACCATATCCAAATTAATCAGATACGGGTAGGATCCAAATAATCGGATAAAAGTAGCACCTCTACTTTTATCTTTCATTTTGACAGCACAAGAGAAACAACACAAAATACATAAGAAAAATTAGTACGAAACTGGTTATTATATATCTCATACTGTACAAATTAAACGCCAAAAAAAAGAAGAATACGAATATTTAAATTTACAACAGCGCTAAATAGAATAGAAAACCCCAACACAGAGCAGTAGATGCTAGCAAAGGCTCCTCTAATTCAATCTGTTAGCTAGTGCCATGCTCTTGTCGCTACAGGAGCAATAGCCACTGTTGCACTTGTTTACTGGTTTCATGAATCAGGGTGTGTTTGCTTTCCCGGAAAAAAAAATCTGCTACCATCCTTAGGATTGTAGGGTCCCTAAAATTCCAAATCCATCTTTCATTTTGCGAGTTGTACGCATGGGCGGACCCAAGAAGAGTCTGGGGTAGACACTTGTTTATTCCTGGATTCAATTTTTTTTAAGACCCAGTAGTATTTTATACTTGTGCCTACCTCTAAAGTCTATCCATAGATTTAATTCACGGTCCAGTAAAAAAAAATTACACATAAAAGAAAGTCAATGCAAACTGATTCGCGTAAAAAAACAAAGAAAAATAAAAAAGATGTAGTATGATTCGCTACTCCACTTAGAAGAATCGTTGATTTGTTAGGAGGAAAAAGAGGTCTGCTACAAAGGATATATATATGTACTGTGTCGTGACTAGTCACATCGTAATTTGAATCACATGTCGTATCGTGATCAAATTTGAAATGATAGTCATGACATGTAAACGGTCACAACACATTAATCACGCTATGACCACATGTAACATGTCCAAACGTGACCAGTCACATTTATCATGTTTAACTATTTTTTTTCATAATTTATGTTACTTTATTTAAGATTCACCATTTGATTAAGATCTAATGGTCATAATTACACGTGACTATGTGTCGTGTTGCGACCAAATCTTTTGTGTGACGTGCTTTGTCGTGACAAATTTTTGAAAGATGGTCACGACACATAACCGGCACACGTGCCGTGACGTCACTACAGCAGATTAGGCTTTCTGCGACTAGTTTTTCGATTGCAGAAAATATTATCGTTGGTCGCTGAAGGCATTGTCGCAGATACTCTCCCGATAACGTCACCAATCACTGCATGACATCATCCGATTGCTGATAATTTATCTGCGATCAAATATTTTTGGTTGCTGTTATTTTTTGCTGACGTCATGAAAAAGTATTAGCAACCGTGGAACCGGTCGTTGCTTTTTTTTTTTTTTGGTTTCGCTAGTGTATGCTTTATTTAATTTTTATAGACAAGATATCATTTCATAATTATAATAAGTAACTAAATTTGATAAAACTATTTGTACTTAAAAATCTGGGAGCTTACAAAAATAAAAAATAAAAAAAATAATATAGGAGTTTTAAAGATTACAAAACTGCGCCAGTTACAAATTAAGTCAAGCATGAATATATATAGTTAGATGTGTAAACACGTCTTTTATTTTATTTATTTTTACTTCTTTAATTGATTTTCTGGTAAACTAAACTCTATATTATATATCCCAATCGAATTGTCTATTATTCATGAGGGATTTTTTTCAATTAGCTATTTTGTTAGCTGAAGAGACGATATTTATCTAGAGTAGTGTAATGATACATGATATGCATGTACATAGAACAGCCAATGTGATGGAGACTTGAAACCACATCGCTGCCTCAAAAGTATAGCACATTTATCTCCATGCAACTAACTAACCGGCTTAATTGTATTGCATTAATTTCACAGCAAAAACTTGCATTACATATACATATACATATACATATACATATACATATACATATACATATACATATACATATACATATACATATACTTTCTCTGTTAATTTTTAGAATATGTTCTTTTTGTAGTTAAAAAAAAGAGCCCCCGCACACACACAAACACAACTTTTGATCTAGTTTCAAAGATAATACTATTTGTATGCAGTGGCGTAGCCAGAATTTTTATCAGGAGTAGACAAAAAATGAATTATTAAAAGATAGTTATTATTTTTAATAAAATTTTAAAATTGTTAATGCATCCTTTTTTAAAATTATTTTTTTTTCTAAACAATTTGATAAAAAGAATAAGGTTAAAAATTATTATATTTTACTATAGTTTGTGATTGATATGATTTTTGTGATAGTTTAAAAATAAATGAATTCATTGTATGTTAAAATTATCAAATAGCAAGGTATAATGGTCTTAAAATGTGAAATTGAATGTCAAGGCTCAAACAGTGTTGTAAATAACGGTATGTGGTTGTCGGACGAACAGGGTATCGCTAAGCGATTAATCGGAAATAATCGGAGATAATCGACCGATTAGTCAGAAAAATTTATGACAGTTTGGTCACCGCCAACGACTAATCGACTGATTAATCGGCTTTAACAAACGTTTTTTACAACACTGGGCTCAAATAATTTCTAGATGTTGTTGGTTCTGTGTGAACCAATATACTAAGTCTATTTAGAAAGAAGTATCCAATATTTTTTCTCTAAAAAGTCTCCGTTTACTTTCTTTTCAAAATCAACAAAACTCAGTTTTGTTAAATTCAAAATTGACACAAAAAAAGACCGAATTAAGTCACAACTAAAAGAGAATCGCGCAGGGTAGGCAATGGACCGAAATAAGAGTAGGCAATAGCCTAATTTTATACGAATGTATAGATAATTTTCAAAATTCAAGGGTAGGCGGTTGTCTACCCATGATCCATGCTAGCTCCGCCACTATTTGTATGAGATGTCGCATGTTTGAGATCTGAATGAATTTTTTTGTGAATATTTAATATTTAAATAGTTTGATCTTTGACCTTTACTAATAAGACATCATTAAGAAGAACTACAAGTACAAATGTGGAAAAAATGTACCAATTTTTTTTGCGAAGTACTTAAGACCATATCGATATTAAAATATTAACTAGGAGTAATTATCTATGTTCATTCGTGAAACTTTTGGAGGAGAATCTGTTACTCTTCTTTCAAGAAAGCAGATTTCTACTTTTCTTCATCCAGCCATTCAAATTTTGAAGTGAAGAGAAAAGAAACAGATTTTATCTTCAAATTGAACTATTAAAACACATTTGAACAGTTGGGATAATATATATATATATATATATATATTCATGCTTTTATGAAAAAAGCATCAGATTTGGTTCCGAAATTTTCGGTCAAGTATTTTGGAAGGAGACCGAATCCTCTGCCCTCCGGGGGCAGGAAATTCCTGCCCCCAGAGTCTCTGCGGGTGGGGCTCATTTAAAAACAGTAACAAAAAGTTAAACCCTAAACAGTAATCGGTCCCACCCCGGTCCCACCCGACAGAGACTCTGGGGCAGGAATTTTCTGCCCCCCGGGGGCAGAGAATTTTGTTTCTTTTGGAAGAGGGCTCTTACTTACCAACAAGAACACGTGCAGTAGTTTTCACACATTTTTTTTTTTTTCTTTCTTTTCTTTCTTTTGGGCCTTTCTGAGGTAATTTCACATATGTTTCTTAAGGTCGAAAGCGGAATGAAATTGATATACATATTCATTTTTATTAATTTGTTAATCAACATTCATATCAGATTCATGAATACCAATGTCAGTAAGATTGACTTGGAAAGAGGGAGGCAGAAACCGTCTTGCTCATAGCCGGTGAATTTACTATATCTAGAAATACCAATGTCCCGATTTTTTTATTTATATCCAAAAAAAAAATTGAATTTTAAAAACTAACTAAACCGGTTGTGAAATTTTAAATCTACAAAACCGGTTCACGGTTAACTGGACCAAATTTCCGGTTAACGGTTAACCGGACCCTTTGAAATAGTCCGGTTAACCGTTAACCGAAAATTTGGTTTGGGTCCGGTTAACGGTTAACCGGATTTGTACATTTTCCTTTTTTTTTTTGAAAACAGAAAAAAAAATTTGTTTTTATTTTTTGTATCAAAATATTAGAAATGTTGAATATATTTCTTTGAAAATAGATGGAATACAATATAATTTGTTTTATTAGAAAGACTGCAACAAATAACCTGGATCAATATTTTTCAGATCAAATTTTTCGCGGCTGTAAGAAAAATTAATATATTTTTTAATGTGTTATTGGAAAAAAATAAAAATGCTTAGATTCCGAGTTATTGATCCCGGTTCAAAAGTCACTTCTAGGTAATCTAGAAAATATTATGATCTTTCTAGTACATTTAATTTATTAAAAGTTGTATCTATTTTGAGAATTATTTTTGAATAACAATCATTAAATGAATTAAAGTTTTTATTTTTTTTTCAAAATAGATAAAACTTTTAATAAATTAAATCTATTAGAAAGATCATAATATTTTCTAGAGTACTTAGAAGTGACTTTTGAACCGGGATCAATAATCGGAATCTAAGTATTTTTATTTTTTTCCAATAACACATAAAGAAATATATTAATTTTTGTTACAACTGTAAAAAATTCGATCTGAAAAATATTGATCCGGGTTATTTATTGCAGTCTTTCTAATAAATCAAATTATATTGTATTCCATCTATTTTCAAAGAAATATATTTAACATTTCTAATATTTTAATACAAAAAAAATAAAAAATAAAAAAACAAAAATAAAACCGGTGCACCATTAACCGGACATATACATATTAAATATTTTTTTCTTTGGGCCAAATTGAGAACTCGGCACACACTTTCTTTTCTTTTTTTTTTCTTTTTTTGAAAACAGAAATTTTTTTTGTTTTTTTTTTTGTATTAAAATATTAGAAATATTGAATATATTTATTTGAAAATAGATGAAAAAAGAGGAAAATGCACAAATCCGGTTAATCGTTAACCGGACCCAAACCAAATTTCCGGTTGACGGTTAACCAGACTATTTCAAAGGGTCCAGTTAACCATTAACAAGAAATTTGGTCCAGTTAACCATGAATCGGTTTGGGTAGATTTAAAATATCACAACCGACTCAGTTAGTTTTTAAAATTGAATTTTTTTTTTGAATATAAATAAAAAAATCGGACCAATGTCAGTATGTAAGATTGAACATATAATAGTGTCTGTAGACATAACATATCGCTTTCGTATATCAAACAATGAATTTACTATATTCGCTCTTCTATACGGATGAGGCTGTGATCGAAACCAATTGTTTTTAGAGTTCAATTGATTTCAATTCAATAAAATTAAATAGAGATGATTTTCAATTGAACTTTGTTGGTCGTCATTAGAATGAATAAGAATTCAATTCATCTCAAATTTTTGATTGAGAAGTTCATATAATAGAAATGAAATAATTTCAGTCTAGTAAAAATGACACATTTATTCTTATTATTATTTGTCCCACAAATACATGCTTATAAAAAAAAAATACTATAATGGAACTTTTTTAATATTAAATTAGCGCACCTTGTGACATTATAATTAACGTCTGTTTAAAGCAACACTCATCTATTTGAGTAGTTATATTACTGACTGTACTACTATGGTCAATTCAAAACTCAATTTCAGTCAAACGATTTTGGGGCTAATAGAACTGGAAAAAACAATAGAGCATCGAACTTTATTAATTAATAACTAAGATGTTCATTTGTCTCTTATCTATTCAAATAGCGCAGCTATACTTTTATCTAGAGGTGCTATCGGGTTGAGTCGGGTATGGATACTATTATATTTGGATTCGTACTCTAAAAGTGTTCGGATCTAAATTTCGATCCATACACTTATCTGTTTCAATTCGGGTCGGGTTCGGATCTGGATACCTATCTACCCATAGATATTTCGGGTCCAGCCTTTCGGTTCCGGGTAGATATATACCCATAACTTATTTGTAGATTATCGGGTCCGGTTCGGATACGGGGCGGTTTCGGATCCGGAGCAGGTATATATCACAAAAAAATCAGGAGGATAAAGATAAAATAACTTTTGAAAAAAAATATTGAAAAAAATATATAATTTTTAAAAAGTAAAATATTAGAGATGACGATTTCATTTTTTATGGTTCAAAAAATTTATGAATGAAATACTAATAATTTGTAAAAATGACATATCAATCAGAGCAATAAATTTCCATTATTATGCAAAGAATATTAAGGCAAATATTGAAGGATGTATCCATAGTAATAAATTTTATTTAAAAAATTAATGCGGCTGTTATAGAAGGAATAAATTTGGCATCCATTTATGTGTATAAACATAGTGAATATGTCATTACATTCTATTTTCTTATATTAAAAAAAGTACTGGGTTCACCATGGCTTATACAAAAATTAATATGTAAAGTTGTATTTTTATATATGTTTTTTCGGGTATTAATACGGATATCGGGTCGGGTTCGGTTATGGGTTGGATAATTAAATGAAACTCATATCCTACCAATTACAGTATCAATTCTGGTTCAGATCTAGGTCGGATATTAAATTATTAATTTTGTAACCACACACATAATTTAACCGGTTATATTTTTTAAATCATACCATATCCAAATTAATCAGATACGGGTAGGATCCAAATAATCGGATAAAAGTATCACCTCTACTTTTATCTTTCATTTTGACAGCACAAGAGAAACAACACAAAATACATAAGAAAAATTAGTACGAAACTGGTTATTATATATCTCATACTGTACCAATTAAACGCCAAAAAAAAGAAGAATACGAATATTTAAATTTACAACAGCGCTAAATAGAATAGAAAACCCCAACACAGAGCAGTAGATGCTAGCAAAGGCTCCTCTAATTCAATCTGTTAGCTAGTGCCATGGTTTTGTCGCTACAGGAGCAATAGCCACTGTTGCGCTTGTTTACTGGTTTCATGAATCAGGGTGTGCTTGCTTTCCCGGAAATAAATCTGCTACCATCCTTAGGATTGTAGGGTCCCTAAAATTCCAAATCCATCTTTCATTTTGCGAGTTGTACGCATGGGCGGACCCAAGAAGAGTCTGGGGTAGACACTTTGTTTATTCCTGGATTTGATTTTTTTTAAGACCCAGTAGTATTTTATACTTGTGCCTACCTCTAAAGTCTATCCATAGATTTAATTCACGGTCCAGTAAAAAAAAATTACACATAAAAGAAAGTCAATGCAAACTGATTCGCGTAAAAAAACAAAGAAAAATAAAAAAGATGTAGTATGATTCGCTACTCCACTTAGAAGAATCGTTGATTTGTTAGGAGGAAAAAGAGGTCTGCTACAAAGGATATATATATGTACTGTGTCGTGACTAGTCACATCGTAATTTGAATCACATGTCGTATCGTGATCAAATTTGAAATGATAGTCATGGCATGTAAACGGTCACAACACATTAATCACGCTATGACCACATGTAACATGTCCAAACGTGACCAGTCACATTTATCACGTTTAACTATTTTTTTTCATGATTTATGTTACTTTATTTAAGATTCACCATTCGATTAAGATCTAATGGTCATAATTACACATGACTATGTGTTGTGTTGTGACCAAATCTTTTGTGTGACGTGCTTTGTCGTGACAAATTTTTGAAAGATGGTCACGACACATAACCGCACACGTGCCGTGACGTCACTATAGCATATCAGACTTTCTGCGACTAGTTTTTCGATTGTAGAAAATATTATCGCCGGTCGCTGAAGGCATTGTCGCAGATACTCTCCCGATAATGTCACCAATCACTGAATGACATCATCCGATTGCTGATAATTAATCTGCGACCAAATATTTTTGGTTGCTGTTCTTTTTTGCTGACGTCATGAAAAAGTATTAGCAACCGTGGAACCGGTCATTGTTTTTTTTTTTTTCTTTGATAAAGTATATGTATTAACTATTAACACATTACAAAGTGCATCACTAATTCAAATATCACATCAGATAATAGAAATTTTACATGTAAATTCAACATTAATTCATTCACATTTATATAATTCAAATTTTACTAAATAACACAATAATAATACCACATTATCTAAATAAAACAGATACTCTCCCGATGACTTTTTTTTAGATCCCTATTAACTACTCCACTCTGATTCGTCAGGAGAAAAAAAATTACAATATTATCAATATTTTGTGTTTCCTGATCAAAATCCTAGATCTACGTCTGATTGTACAAATCTCTGTAGAAATTTTTTATGCACAAATCTCAAAACAAATGAAAAGTTGGATTTGAAAGTGTAGGAACCCTACCATCCTAAGGGATCGTAGCATATTTATTTCCTTCCCATGAGATGAGATGATTTTCCATAGGAGAATTTACTATATTCGCAGTCCGACACAAAATCTTGGGCTATAACTTCTTTATTGGACGAGATCACTGGTGGGGCCTACGCAACCGGTACTTGCCAGCTCACGCGTGCGAATCACCCAGTCCCTCTCCTCTTGTGCGGGCTTGTCTACTATTTCTAGCAATTATGAAAACTCGAGTCAGTTCTGTACCCGTCAGTTCTCGATGGTTAACCCATTACACTGTGCAATACATAACTGTCAACAGAAGATCTAAATTGTTCACCAATTTACATCTCCAATTCAATACCATCCTGTTTACACTGCAACCACAATCTAAACTGAGATTATGAAAAACAAATTGGATTAAACCGACCAAGAGGAGAGGGTTGGTTTTGGTAGAACCGATGGGTACGACCGTACGAGGATCATTTCGTTTGAGCATACCATGACCATCACATGTCTTGCCCCATATAATAATACAAAAATCAAGGACTTATTTGCTTTTGAAGACATTAAATCTCGTTCCACTAAAGCTCGCTGGTTTAGGTCACACCGACTGCACTGGTATACCATTCGTCCTATAATCCTATTGTCATATCAACATCATGCCCAACAAATTTAGCACAGATACATAAAGCTTATTCTTTAACAACACAGATATATAAAGATATATAAAGTTGTTTCTGTCTGATAAATTGTACAGGTATGGGATCTATAACAACAACAGTTCAATTATGATAATATATATTTTTTAACAACATAGTTCAATTATGATGATATATTTTTAAATTGAAATAAAAGTATATAAGAAAAGATATTTTTGTACTAATATTGTAAATCCTAGGGTTAGTTATATATTAAATTTATATGATTTAAGTGTAATTTTGCTCAGCCTTTTATTAAAGTTAAATATAGACCGTTGCAAGTTTGAAGTTATCTAATAAACGTTAAATTTACATTCAAATTCTATCTATTTTTATATGCACTACATAAATATTACGTAGATCATGTTCTTAAATTTGAATTTTAGTAATGCGAATTAATTTTTGACATCGTCAAAAAATATCAACTTAATCCATTGTTAATCGATCCCAATACTATAATCCAAAAAATAATAAACCAAATAACCACGATTTCGTGGAATTTCAAATTTTGACACAGCCGCATCTAGACAGAGGGGCCGGGTTGCATCGAGGGGAAGCGGCCCCCCAGTTGTTTTTTTTTTTTCAGAATTAACATATTTTTTTGTTTTGAAAATAGTTATAGTTGTAGTTGTGATATATCAGAGCAATTGTAAATTCATATAAGATGCAGTAAATTTTTTTTGACGAAATTGATTTTTAGTGGTTCGTATAAAAGATATACAGATTCAATTAATTTTATGTATAAATATTTTCTTATAATTTTTTTTTGATGATAATTTTAAAGAAGAATTTTTATTCTCTATTATGTATGCACATATATGTTGATTCATGGATTCTTATTGGAGATGCAATGTTGTTTGAGACCTTTAACCAAGAGATATCATGTCATGGATCTCATGAGAATTCCTTTTTGATATGTTGGATCTAATACAACTAGATTGTATGAAATTTTGGTCTAAACTAGATCATGACCAAAAGTTTTGGCTACATGAGCCCAAGGCTATGTATATATATATATGTTGCACGAATTATAATCTGTTAGTATTCTCAAACGAACGACATTTCGAACATAATATTTTTTTCGACACGTAAAATCTTTTCAAAATAACATACATTAAAAAACAATACAATTATAACTATTTTGAAAACAAAAAACAACAAATAAATCAAAACAAACAAAAAAAATATAACATTATGAAAAAAAAAAAAATAAACTGGGTGGCCGCATCTCCTAGAAGCGGACCCCAATTTGGGGCTGCTTTGCCTAGATTCGGCCACCATAAAAGTGGTTGCTCCACGTAAGATGCGGCCGTGTCAAAAATCAAATTTCACGAAATCGTGGTTATTTGATTTTTCTTTTAAAGTGAGTCAACTATTGTCTATTGACATTTCTTTTTCTAAATAAATTTCTAATGTAGGGAGGTACATACTGAGCTGCAAAATCTGAGTCCATTTGAGAAAACTCAGTTAAATATCTCACTTGGGCCTAAACAGAAAATTTTCGATTATTGCAGATTTTAATAAAATATGAAATTGGACCGGGCCGAATCCAGCTGGAATTAATCGAATTCAATAATGTACAATCAAAACCCAATCCAACCAAAGATGAGATCATGAGAGTACTAACCTGCGTTGGAAATTTCCAGCAGAGTTTTTCAGTGTTTTAAAATGCAGCCGCATAGACCGTATATGTGGCCACCGTATATATTTATGCAGTCGGCAGTCGTGTTCAGAATGTCATGCAGTTCCTTTCATGTAGTTTTAAGTATGCGGCCGCATATGCGGTATGAATATGTGGATATGTGGATTAAAAACGTAATATGCAGGACATTTAATTAAAAGTTCATATGCATTATGCGGAGTTTAATTTTACCATCCCATCCCAAATTATTGTATTTTTTTATATACAATAAGGCACACTTCATGTTGGTTATGTAGAAATAAATTTAACTATATGAATATGAATATATATATATATATATATATATACACACACATGAATTTTTATTTTAAAATCTGCATTAAAATCTGCATATGTGTTAGCATACCGCATAAGCGGTATGCAGTGACCTTTTGCATACATGAACAAAACTGCATTTTAAAACATTGGAGATTTCACACTTCTAGGAAGCAGGTTTTGAAAGAAGAAAAAAAAATCTTAACTATTATAATTTTTTTTATGAAACCAACATTATTATTTATTTTTATTTTTTTACAAAAATCATAAGAACCGAAATATCATTTCGGTCCTAATTTTTTTTTGGACCGAAATGGTCCCAGGTATTTTTACAATTCAACGTATTTTTTTCTTGAAATATGTGAAAATAGTTGGGACCAAAATGATATTTCAGTTCTTATAGTTTTTGTAAAAAAAAAGTAATGTTTCATAAAAATCTTTTTTCTAATTATGGTTTATAAAAAAAAATCAAGTATCTCGTGAAAAAGGATTGCTTTAGGAATATATTGTAAAAGTACGTGATATTGGGTCAAGATAATACAAAAATATTAAAGAATTAAAGTTTAGCTAAACCGGGTTCTGTGTTAAGGGAAGTGCTATAATAAGAACATCTTTTGTAATTTTGAGAGCAATTTTGAGAACTAAGAGATTTTTTTTCTTCAAATACTAATTCTGTCCTTCTACTTTTATCTCTCACTCATTTAATGAAATAACTAATAAAGAAAATAACTCCAAAGAAAAGTTCCCTTCCTTAGATGAGAGAGAAGAGTGGATTATATTGTTTATCAAAAATTTAAGTCCTTGATTATATTGTTTTCATATTACTTCTTATAATGTTTATGTTGAATATATGTGTATTAATCTAAAAATGGAAAGAAATTGAATTCATGAAAAAGAAAACTATACTACAAATTAGATGCTTGGATGCTTATGCATATTCATTCTATTAGATTCATTATTTTAATTTTATAGCATGATTAATAACATCTTAGTATTGTCAAGAATGCAATCGAATGCAAAAGAAAGAAAGAGGAGAAAATTACATAGTGTTTAAAGGATAAGGTTCCTATTCGATGTATGAAATATCAAAGCACTCATTTTAAGTATTTTTCAAATAAAATCCTTAAAACGCCAAGCATATATTAACAATAAGATGTATCAAATGCCTTTGAAATTTTGAGATGCAGTTTTTCTCTTCCATAAAAATTTTTTGTGGTAAGATTTTTCTCATGGTAGTAAACTCTCCTTTCTTCTATCCTTTATTAGTTATTTTCTTTATTTTTTATTAATTGAAATTATTATTAATTGGTGAGAGAGAAAAGTAGAAGGACAAAATCGATATTTAGAAAAAAAATTCTCTTAGCTCTCAAAATCACAAAAAAAACCTCAGTATAACACTCCCATAAATTAATCAAACCCAAACTCCACATAAATTGGATTACCCAGAAGACGTCTCAATCAAACTAAGTCAAATATATGTTTACAAAGCCCCCAACTAAATTGAAGCAATAAATCCTATCCAAATTCAATGGTCCGAGGAAAACATAATGCCTAGTACAATGACATATTGTTTTTAGTCTTGCCAATTGAAATCCAATAGAAGTAATGCAATATATAAATTGATAATGAGCAAAGTAATATGAGCTTTCATAAAAAAAGATTTGTGGATTTGATCTAAAAATAATCTGATTGATATTGATCTCTAAATATTCCATCTTTTAATACTTGTTTATTATAAGCTTACAAGGTCAAAAATTAGGACCAAACATCACGACTAGAATTTCCAGTAACAACAATGGGAGTAAGTGGTATTAGCAAGCGTAGTTAGACCCTTGCAATAGAAATAAAGCTTCTGATTTTTTTTCTGATTAAATTAATATAGTAGCAACGAGAGGAGCTTACAAAAAGTCATGCTTGCTAATATAGCATTTGCAACCCCAATACAACACTCCAATTGATAGTGTTTGGAGCACTCTAGTAGTGTCTCTATATGGAAAGATAATATGGCATTTACAACCCTAATACAACTAGGGGTGAAAACGGGTCGGATATTATCCGATCGAATTCGGATTCGTATTCTAATTTTTCAAATTCGGATAGTCGGATACGGATAATTTGCGGATACAAATACAGATACGGATAATTATCCGAATTCGGATATGTTGATTTTTCGGATATCCGAATTTTTCATTTTTCGGATATATTTTTTGGATAATCGGATAATTTTTCGGATATCCGGATTTTTGAATTTTTCGGATATTCGGATACAGGTGGGATCCACCTGTAATAGAAATAGAGAGAGAAGAATTAAGAGGTGGGATCTGTATGGCCATCCGTGAGTGAGAAGTCCTGCCATGAGACCCCATCGTCATTCAAACTACATCTTGAATTTTTATTTCTCTCATTAAGTTAAATCTTAGGTTTAAAAATTCATAATAAATTTTCAAAAATACTAATAATCATTTTTTTAATTATTTTCTCATTTAATTAATTGAGTTTTGATGTAATTTATTATTTATGATGGGTCATTTTAATTTGATTAAATAACACATTAGTTAATTATTTTGTTCTGATTTCAAATGTGGATACTTGTTATTTTACAATTAAAAATTTTAATTCACTCCACAGATGTTATACAATCTTGTTATAATATATATATCCGAATTAGAAATTCGATTTATATCCGTATTCGTATTTGTATTCGACTAATATTCGATTCGTATTCGTATCCGATTAATATCCAATCCGTATCCGTATCCGAAAAATAAAAACGGATACGAATATGGTTTTATCACTATCCGATCCGTATTCGATCCGTTTTCACCCCTAAATACAACGCTCCAATTGAAGGTGTTTGGGGCACTCTAGTTGTGTCTCCAGATGGCAAGGTAATTGAGCATTTACCACTCCTTAATACAACACTCCAATCGAAGGTGTTTGGAGCACTCCTGTAGTGTCTCGATATGGCAAGATAATGGGGCATTTACAATCCAAATACAACACTTCAATTGAATATGTTTGGAGAACTCTAATAATTTTCTATATTTCAAAAGAATAGGGCATTTACAACCCTAATACAATGCTCCAATTGAATGTGTTTGGAACAATCTAGTAGTGTCTCCAGATGGCAAGATAATGTGGAATTTCCAACCCAAAACGAGCACTCGATTGATGGTGTTTGGAGCGCTCTAGTAGTGTTTCTATATTTCAAGATAAATAGGGCATTTACAACCCTAATACAAAGCTCCAATTGAAGGTGTTTGGAGCACTATAGTAGTGTCTCCAGATGTCAAGATAATACAGCATTTCCAATCCTAAAAGAACATTCGAATTGATGGTGTTTAGTGCACTCTAGTAGTGTCTCTATATGGCAAGGTAATAGAGCATTTACCACCCTAATACAACACTCTAATTGAAGGTGTTTGGAGCACTCTTGTAGTATCTTTAGATGACTAGATAATGGGGCATTTTCAATCCAAATACAATACTTCAATTCAATATGTTTGGAGCACTCTAATAGTGTTTCTATATTTCAAGATAATAGGGCATTTACAACCCTAACATAACTCTCCAATTGAAGGTCTTTGATGCACTCTAGTAGTGTCTCCAAATGGCAAGATAATATCGCATTTCCAACCCTAAAAGAACACTCGAACTGATGGTGTTTGGTGCACTCTAGTAGTGTCTCTATATGGCAAGATAATAGGGCACTTACAACCCTAATAAAATAGTCCAATTGAAGGTATTTGGAGCACTCTTGTAGTGTCTCTATATGACCAGATAATAGGGCATTTACAACCCTAATACAACAATCCAATTGAATATTTGGAGCACTCTAATAGTGTTTCTATATTTCAAGATAAAAGGGCATTTACAAACCTAATACAACACTTCAATTGAAGGTGTTTGGAGCACTCTAGTAATGTCTACAGATGGCAAGATAATTGGGCATTTCCAACCCTAAAAGAACACTCGAATTGATGGTGTTTGGAGCACTCTAGTAGTGTCTCTATATGGCAAGATAATAGGGCACTTACCCCCTAATAAAGCACTTCAATTGAAGGTGTTTGGAGGACTATTATATTGTCTCCAGATTGCAGGATAATGGAACATTTACAACCCTATTACAACGCTCCAATTGAAGGTGTTTGGGGCACTCTAGTTGTGTCTCCAGATGGCAAGGTAAGGCATTTACCACCCTAATACAACATTCTAATTGAAGGTGTTTGGAGCACTCTTGTATTGTCTCTATATGGCAAGATAATATGTTTGGAGCACTCTAGTGTTTCTATATTTCAAGATAATAGGGCATTTACAACCCTAAT
This sequence comes from Carex pumila, assembly GCA_033356055.1. Taxonomy (NCBI): domain Eukaryota; kingdom Viridiplantae; phylum Streptophyta; class Magnoliopsida; order Poales; family Cyperaceae; genus Carex; species Carex pumila. Next base: position 45,160 of record JARJHM010001009.1, on the reverse strand, counting down.
ACAATGCTCAAATTGACGTTGTTTGAAGCACTCTAGTAGTGTCTCAAGATGGCAAGATAATACGGCATTTCCAACCATAAAAGAACACTCGAATTGATGGTGTTTGGAGCACTCTAGTAGTGTCTCTATATGACAAGATAATAGGGTACTTACAACCCTAATAAAACACTCCAATTGAAGGTGTTTGGAGCACTCTTGTAGTGTCTCTATATGACCAGATAATAGGATATCTACAACCCTAATACAACAATCCAATTGAATATGTTTGGAGCACTCTAATAGTGTTTCTATATTTCAAGATAATAGGGCATTTACATCCCTAATACAACGCTCCAATTGAAGATGTTTGGAGCACTCTAGTAATGTCTCCAGATGGTAAGATAATAGGGCGTTTACAATCCAAATACAACACTTCAATTGGATATGTTTGGAGCACTCTAATAGTGTTTCTATATTTCAAGATAATGACATTGACAACCCTAATACAACGCTCAAATTGACGTTGTTTGGAGCACTCTAGTAGTGTCTCAAGATGGCAAGATAATACGGCATTTCCAACCATAAAAGAACACTCGAATTGATGGTGTTTGAGCACTCTAGTAGTGTCTCTATATGGCAAGATAATAGGGCACTTAGAATCCTAATAAAATACTTTAATTGAAGGTGTTTGGAGTAGTCTTGTAGTGTCTCTAGATTGTAGGATAATGGTGCATTTACAATCCTAGTACAATACTCTAATTGAAGGTGTTTGGGGCACTCTAGTTGTGTCTCCAAATGACAAGGTAATCGAGCATTTACCACCCTAATACAACACTCTAATTGAAGGTGTTTGGAGCACTCTTGTAGTGTCTCCAGAAGGTAAGATAATGGGGCGTTTACAATCCAAATACAACACTTCAATTGGATATGTTTGGAGCACTCTAATAGTGTTTATATATTTCAAGATAATATGACATTTACAACCCTAATACAATGCTTCAATTGAAGGTGTATGGAGCAATCTAGTAGTTTCCCCATATGGCATGATAATAGGGCATTTACAACCCTAATAAATACTCCAATTGAAGTTGTTTGGAGCACTCTAGTTGTGTCTCCAGATGGAAAGATAATAGGGCATTTCCAACCTTAAAACAACACTCCAATTGAAGATGCTTGGAGCACTCTTGTAATGTCTCTATATGACCAGATAATATGGCATTTACGACCCTAATACAATAGTCCAATTGAATGTGTTTGGAGCACTCTAGTAGTGTGTATATGACAATATAATATGGCATTTACAACCCTAATACAACACACGAATTGAAGGTGTTTAGAGCACTTTAGTAGAGTGTCCAGATGGCAAGATAATACAGGATTTTCAACCCTAAAAGAACACTTGAATTGATGGTGTTAGGAACACTCTAGTAGTGTCTGTATATGGCAAGATAATAGAGCACTTACAACCCTAATAAAACACTCCAATTGAAGGTGTTTGGAGCACTCTTGTAGTGTCTTTATATGATCAGATAATAGGTCATTTACAACCCTAATACAACACTCCAGTTAAATGTGTTTGGAGCACTCTAGTAGTGTCTCCATATTGCAATATAATGGGGAATTTACCATCCAAGTACAACACTTCAATTGAATGTGTTTTGAGCACTTTAATAGTATCTATATATGGCAAAAATAATAGGACATTTACAACCCTAACCCACCAATCCAATTGAAGGTGTTTGGAGAACTTTAGTTGTATCCCTAGATGGTAAGATAAAAGGGCATTTACAATCCCAATAAAACATTCAAATTGAAGGTGTTTGGAACAATGTTGAAGTGTCTCCAGATCGCAAACTAATGGGGTATGTACCATCCAAACACAATACTTCAATTGAATGTGTTTGGAGCACTCTAGTAGTGTCTCCAGATTGCAAGATAAAAGGGCATTTACAACCCTAATACAACAATCTAATTGAAGCTGTTTGGAGCACTGTGTCTACATATTGCATGATCATAGGGCATTTACAACCCTAATATAACAGTCCAATTGAAGGTTTTTGGTGCACTCTTGTACTGTCTCTATATTTCAAGATAATAGGGCATTCACAACCCCAATATAACACTCCAATCGAAGGTTTTTGGAGCACTCTATTAATGTCTCTATATGATAAGAGAAGAGGGTAGTTGCAACCCTAATACAAAACTCCATTTGAAAGTGTTTGCAACACTCTAGTGGTGTCTCTAGATGACAAGATAATTAGGCATTTACAACCCAAATACAACACTTCAATTGATGGCATTTGGAGCACTCTAATAGTTTCTCTATATGGTAATATAAGGCACTTACAACCCTAAGACAACACTCCAATTGAAGGTGTTTGGAGCACTCCATTAGTGTCTCTATAGCATGATAATATGGCATTTACAACCTCAATACAACACTCCAATTGAAGTTGTTTGGAACACTCTAGTTGTGTCTCGAGAAGGCACGATAATTGGGCCTTTACAACCGTAATATAACACTCCAATTGAATATGTCTTACTCTAGTAGTGTCTCTGTATAACAATATAAAAGGGCAATTACAACCCTAATACAATACTCCAATGGAATGTCTTTACAGGACTCTATTAGTGTCTCTCTATGGCAATAGGGCAATTACAACCCTAATACAACACTCCAATTGAAGGTGTTTGGAGCACTCTAGTTGTGTCTCAAGAAGGCACGATAATTGGACCTTTACAATCCTAATACAACACTCCAATTAATGGTGTTTGAAGCACTCCAGTAGTGTCTCTATATGGCAAGGTAATAGGACATTTACAACCGTAATACAAGACTCCAATTGAAGGTCTCTGGAGTACTTTAGTAGTGTCTCTATATGGCTTGATAATTGGGCATTTACAACCCTAGTACAAACCCCAATTGTAGGTGTCTTGAGCATACTTGTAGTGTCTCTATATGGCAAGATAATATGACATTTATAACCCTAATACAACACTCCAATTGAAGGTGTCCTTATATGGCAAGATAATATGGCATATTTATCCTTGTACAATACACCAATTGAAAGTGATTGGAGTACACTAATTGTGTCTCCATATGACAATATAATAGGACATTTCAAACCCAAAAAACAACACTCCAATTGATTGTCTTTGCAGCACTCTGGTAGTGTCTATATATGGCAAGATAATAGGGTATTTACAACCCTAATAAAATACTCCAATTGAAGGTATTTGGAGCACTCATGTAGTGTCTCTAGATGACAATATAATGGGGCATTTTCAATCCAAATACAATACCTTAATTGAATGTGTTAGGAGCACTCTAGTAGTGTCTCTATACGGCAAGATAATAAGTCATTTATAACTCAAATACACCACTCCAATTGAAGGTGTTTGGGGCACTGTTGTAGTGTCTTTAGATGGCAAGATAATGGGGCATTTACCATCCAAATTTAACTCTTCAATTGAATGCGTTTCGAGCACTCTAGTAGTGTCTCCAGATTGCAAAATAATAGGGCATTTCTATCCCCAATATAACACCCCAATTGAAGGTGTTTGGAGTACCCTAGTAATGTCCCTATATGGCAAGATAAAAGAGCATTTACAACCCAAAAACAATACTCCATTTGAAGTTGTTTGGAGCACTCTTGTAGTGTCTACAGATTGCATGATAATAGGGCATCTACAACCCTAATATAATAGTCCAATTGAAGGTTTTTGAAGCACTCTTGTAGTATCTCTATATGTCATGATAATAGGGCATTCACAACCCTAATGCAACACTCTAATTGAAGGTTTTTGGGATACTCTAGTAATGTTTCTATATGATAAGAGAAGAGGGTAGTTGCAACCCTAATATAACACTCCATTTGAAAGTGTTTGCAGCACTCCAGTGCTATCTCCAGATGACAACATAAGAGGGTAGTTGTAACTCTAATAAAACACTCCAATTGAAGGTGTTTGGGGCACTCTAGTAGTATCTCCAGATGGCAAGATAATTGGGCATTTACAACCCTAATACAACACTCCAATTGAAGGTGTTGGGAGCACTCCACTAGTGTCTCTATATAGCAATATAATAGGGCATTTATAAACCCAATACAACACTCCAATCGAATGTCTTTGCAGCACTCTGTTAGTGTCTCTATTTTGCAAGATAATAGGGTATTTACAACCCGAATACAACACTCCAATTGATGGTATTTGGAGCACTCTAGTATTGTCTCTATGGGCATTTACAACCCAAATACAATACTCCAATTGATGGTGTTTTGAGCACTCCAATTGTGTCTCTATATGGAAAAGTAATAGCACATTTACAAACCTAATACAACACTCCAATTGATTGTGTTTGGAGCACTCTAGTAGTGTCTCTATATAGCAATATAAAAGGGCATTAACAACACTAATACAAGACTCCAATTGAAGGTGTTTGGAGCACTCTAGTGTCTCTATATGACAAGATAATTGGGCATTTACTACCCTAATACAACACCCCAATTGTTAGTGTTTTGAGCAAACTTGTAGTGTCTCTATATGGAAAGATAATAGGGCATTTGCAACCCTAATACAACACTCCAATGGATATGCTGTACTCCAGTAATGTCTCCTGGCAACATAGGTGAGTAGTTGTAACCCCGATAAAACACTCCAGTTGAAGTTATTTTGAGCAATCTAGTAGTGTCTCTCGATGAAAAGATAATAGGGCATTTCCAACCCCAAAAGAACACTTGAATGAATGGTGTTTGGAGCACTCTAGTAGTGTCTCTATATGGCAAAATAATGGAGCGTTTACAACTCTAGTACAATACTCCAATTGGAGGTGTTTGGAGCACCCTAGTTGTTTCTCCAGATGGCAAGATAATTGGGCATTTCCAACCCAAAACAACACTTTAATTGATGGTGTTTGGAGCACTCTTGTAGTGTCTCTATTTGTCAAGATAATAGGGCATTCACAACCCCAGTGCAACATTCCAATTGAAGGTTTTTGAAGCACTCTAGTAATGTCTATATGATAAGAGAAGAGGGTAGTTGCAACCCTAATACAACACTCTACTTAAAAGTGTTTGCAACACTCCAGTGGTGTCTCCAGATGACAACATAAGAGAGTCGTTGTAACCATAAAAAAACACTCCAATTGAAGGTGTTTGGAGCACTTCAGTAGTTTCTCTGTATGGTAGTTTAATAGGCATTTACAACTCTAATACAATACTCCCATTGAAGTTGTTTGGAGCACTTTACTAGTGTCTCTATATGGCAAGATAATAGGGCATTTACAACCCTAGTGCAACAACACTCCAATGGAAAGTCTTTGCAGTACTCTATTAGTGTCTCTAAATGGCAATATAATGAGACATTTACAACTCTAATACAACACTCTAATTGATAGTATTTGGAGCACTCTAATAGTGTCTCCAGAGACACAATAATTGGGCCTTTACAATCCTAATACAACACTCCAATTGATGGTGTTTGAAGCATTCTAGTAGTGTCTCTATATGGCAAGGTAACAGGACATTTACAACCCTAATATAACACTCCAATTGAAGGTGTTTGGAGCACTCTAGTAGTGTCTCTATATGGCAATATTAAAGGGCAAATACAACACTAATACAATACTCCAATTGAAGGTGTTTGGAGCACTCTTGTTCTGTCTCTATATTGGAAGATAATAAGGCAACCCTAATACAACACTTCCAATTGCACCACAAGTTGTAGAAGGAAATGAGAAAAGCGCACACACAGATAAACAATTTCAATTGCAAGGTTCATCCAGTCAAAATTTAAGCCCTAGTGATATGAGCAAGGTTCTAAATAGCACTTATCGCGTCAAAAAACTATAGCGAATAGCGTCGCTATAATCAAATCTATGCCATATAGCATTTTTTTTATAAAAATTATATCATATATTTGTACTAAATATCAACATTATCTAAGTCTCATATAACAATAAATAATATCAAATTGATTAAAAAATTATAATATTTATATTGAACCAATACAAAGTACAAATTGTGAATTAAAATATCCATAGTAATACTAATATCATAAATTATCAATCTTTTTCTATTCAAAATATATTCAGTATCGTGACATAACCTATCTTTTTTCTATTTAAATTTCAAAATAACCTAGACATAATGGCATAATTAACTATCTTAATCTATTCAAAATATTGAAACTACTATATAGTAAGTATCAGTTTGTTACTTCAGAAAATATCTTAATATATTCAATCTAAGCCTTTATTTAAAACCCATATAAATTGAAAAAAAAAATCTATGTTGCATAGCGCATTGTAGCTTCCTTATTTTGATTTCGTTTGATGAATCTCTCATCAAATATTTTATAGTTTAATATAAAGCTTAGTACGTGAATTGAAAAAAAAATTACGGTTAAAATCCAATCTAAGCCTTTATTTAAAGTTCATATAAATTGAAAAGAAAAAAAAAAGCTCATGTTGCATGACGGGTGTTATTTGTGATACATGCTATGTGCTATAGCGGACCGCTATTACCGCTGTAGCGTCCGTAGTTCAAATAGCGTGTTATTATGCCATAACTTAGTGTTTATAGCGCTATTTAGAACATTGGATATGAGGGACAATTAAAGAAATTCCAAAGCAATTTCAGTGGAAAAGAAGAAAGTGAAAATAAGCAAGCGGTCGGTGAAATAATTAAAAAGTAGAATATATAAGAGGATAAAGATGAGTTAATAAACAAATATCACATCTCTATTTTATTAAATTGAGCTGTTAATTTTTCTTTAAGGCCTACGGCCCAAATTTTACATAAAAATATAATTAGATACTTTGTATTATATTTTTATTTATTAATTTCATGTGTGCATTTTGCATAATGTTACAATAATTAAATACGTACAATTAAGGAAGCACATTATATTTTAAGTTCTTAAATCTTATTAACCTAATAACCTAGCTCGTACGTGTTATGAGTTGCCAGGTTGGCACTCGCACCTGCTATAGGTTGCTGCTTTCTCTTTTTGCAGATCTAGTCCTCATGCGCTATGTTCCAGATTCTTCTAAACAGAAATTGGATCAGGAATCAATTAACAGCCTGGTTTGACGATCGTTTGTTGGTCTGTATATGTATTGTTAGGATATAAACTAATTCATGATGTGTCGTATTATGTCTAGTTGCCGTGATTTAGTTCATGGGCGATGCCGTAAGGTGATTATGTTAGGTTTTTATATCAGGTGTTGTGTTGTGCTGTGTATTTAAAATTATGAGAATAATCATGATAAGTTAGTCATGTCGTGTGTATAATGTAATTATGTTTGATTATATTTTACTATTCTTTTGAACTTTAATTAGTTAAAGAAAGAACAAAATTAGAAAAAAAATGTAAATAATTATAAACTAAATAAACAATTTTGTAAAAAACATTATATTGTTCAAAATTTGATTTGATATTTGAGATGAACAATGACATAACTTTATCTTATTTTGCTTATATATAGTCACGTTTTATCATATTATGTGCTGTGTTGTGTAGCGTGATACACCACAATTATATAATTAGTTCATATGCTGCACTTTACTTAGCTTATTACTTTTTTTATGAAGAAATTTAGAAGTCTAGCTTCCAGATTTTGCTTTATTGACACAAGTAGTATCGAGAGAATATAAAATTTACATGCAGGATCATAGATCCGAAATACTAAAAAAATAAAAAAACTACAGAAACTAAGATAGTAAAGACCAGTAAAAAACCTAAAAGAAAAAAGAAGTAAAAAAAGGACTGGACAGTAAAAACCAATGATTTAAATAGTATTTATCGCGTTATAGCAGTCGGGTTAAAAAAATTGCGCTATACTCAAATAGCGGCATTATAGCGTGAAATAACGCGCTATAGCGGTGCTATTTGGACATAGCGCCATAGCTTTTATGGGAGAAAAACGCTATAGTGCTGCTATAGCGCGCTATTTAGAATATTAGTAAAAACAGTAAAAAAAAAGGACTAAAAATGGTTTTTCCAAGCACAATTCAGTAATCTCCTATGCTCTTCTATTTTTGCTGGTACCAACTGCCGTATTCCACCATGATTTCCGAGATGAGTGGCTTGTATTTTCTTTGAAAAATCCTCTGGCATCTTTCCCTTCATATGACGAAGCAAAAAATCAGTTGTAGCCTTCTAACAGCAATTTTTTTAGAATTTAGCAGAGCTTTCGTGAATTTTCTATTTGAGAAGAATGAACACTGACTCGCTTCAGTGTTTTGTACCAGTATCTGCAATCTGATTTGGTGGGCTATTTGACAATCTCCAAACAGATGCTTTATTGTTTCACTATCTTTTTTGCACATTATACACATATTATCATTGCCCATCCTCTTGCCACTAGGTTATCCGAGTATTTTGTTCCTAAGCATCAACCAACCAAAATTCATAACTCGCAGTGGCCCTTTTATTTTCCATATATATGATACTTCTTCTCTGACTAAAGGCCCTCTTTCTAGAGCTCTATAGAAAGATTTTATTGAAAACAACCACTTTTTTTCCATCTCCAATTTAGAGTATCTTGTTTGATCTTGACTTTCTGGTAAGGAATTCAATTTTGGGTGTAATTTCACATTTTCCCCTCCTTGCCGTGTGGTCCATGATTGTGGTTAATTTGATATCCCAGCTACCATTGATGTATGCTTGGTGCACTGCCATTTCCTTCATTTCTGCATATTCATACAAGCATGGATATTTTTGTCTAATCGGCCCCTGCTCTAGCCAGTGATCTGACCAAAACTTGATATGTATACCATCACTTTTGTTGAATTTGACAGATATACTCATGAATGGTGCAATTTGCTTGATTGCTGCCCAAAACCTTGTTGTACCGTCCAACTCCCAAGGTCTTGTAACTTGGTGGTTTAGCTGCACAATACTCATCCATGAAGGCCTATTAATTTGCAACCACTTATACATAATTTTTCCCATGAGTGCCTTATTCATGGTGTCCATATTCATAACTCTGAATCCCCCCAAACTTCTTGATTTTATGACAATTTCCCAAGCGATTAAACTCATGTATCTATTGTCATGCTGCTTATTTCCACTCCATAGAAATTTTCTCCTTACTTGATCAATCCTCTTAACTACCCATTTAGGAAGCATAAAGGTTTGCATCATGTAAATTGAAATTGTCGGCATGACCGCATTCACTAAAGTCAACCTTCCCTCCAAAGATAACACTGCTGCCTTCTATTTTAGCAATCTATTTTCAATCTTCTGAATGAGAGGCATAAAATGTGGTTCATTGAGCTTCTTATTTGACAGTGGCATGCCCAAATAAGTGATCGAAAATTCTGCCAGTTTACATCCCATTGTTTGAGCCAAATTTTGCACAATCTGCTGATTTGACGATGTCACTAAGAATTCTGATTTTTCGAGGTTTACTGCAAGCCCCGACAAATCATGGAAGATGTACAGTATGATTTTTAGGAACTGAAGCTGCTGAGGTTGCGGTTGTAAGATGAACAACATATCATCTGCAAACAATATGCATTGCTTGCATCCCAGGAAAGGGGGTTTGAGCATGTTAAGATTAACCAATTTTTCAGTCCAAATCGCCAAAAAATCCATTGCCAGTATAAAAAGATATGGAGACAGTGGGTCTCCTTGCTTCAACCCTCTCCTAAGTAGTATCTTTTTTCCCGCCACTGAGTTTACCAGAACCCTTGAAGATCCCTGCAACACTCCATGCTTTATCCAAAGTGTCCATTGTGCTGGAAAGCCCTGTGCTTGTAGAATCTGACTCTGGATAATTTTTCATAGTTTGGTTGCAGTCTTTAATATGATGCTTTGGCTGTAAATTTTAGCTACTAGTCTCCATGTAATTATTGGTTAGAAGGGCCTCATTTATATATATTGTATATATGGTTAGTTTAGTTTGCGTTGGTGTGTTGGGAGTATAAGGTTTTTGCAGTAGTACAGTAGATTCTAATACAACTGTCTACGGGCTTCACTGGCAAAAAAAAAAAAAAAAAAATTAGAGGGGGAAAGTATTAAAAGCAACCCACCGAATCAATATCGGTGTAATTTTTGCATTATTATCTTAATGTAATCTAAAATTGCAACCATGAGATGAGCTGCTCTCAAGGTGTGCATTATTTCAGCTCCCCTTGATAGAATTTTCCTAGCCAATATGGGGACAGAGTATGCATCATTTATTTATTTTTTGGTTCCTAGTATGCATTTTTATCTGTTTTAGATGCAACTATGGAAGCTCTTCATTTTTGCATTTAATGCCCAATAATAGTGGGTCCGGCTGTTTCTTAATTATTTGAAAGATCAAAGGTGAGCTCATCAGCACAAACTATCCCAAATTCCCAATAAAAAAAATTGGTCATGATGAAAAAAGTTTCAAGTTCACCTCAAAGCATTACAAGATAGTTTTACGTTAATGGTTCACTAGTAAAATTAATTAATAAAATAGTTGTGCCAGATTTACACTTCTTGTGACATAAATGTTTGTACAGCAGGGTAGATCCCCGAATTTTTTATTAATATCCAAATTTAATATAAAATTTTAAAAAATATCCGCATTGGCGAGTTTTTTCGAAAAGTACCCATTCCGTAAAAAAAATTTCCGGAACTAAGCCCTACATCCGGAGAAAATTTATCCGGAAACTCGGTGAAACCGGAAAAAAATTTTCCGGAAACTCGGCGGAACCGGAAAATTTTTTTCTGGAAATGTCCCAAAACCGGAAAAAAAATTTCCGGACTCGGAGGTCTTGCTATATCCACGGCCCACCGAAGAAAAAATCAAACCAACCGTCTCTTTCACAGCACTATTGAAGGTAATTTTTTATTTATTTATTTAAATATTAAAATTTAGATAATTTAGAATAATGTCCAAAAAAATTAGAAATTGTGTAGAATAATGTAGGAAATACCAAATAGTTTAGAATAATTTAGAAAATACCAAAATAGTTTAGAATAATTTAGAAAATACCGAAATAGTCTAGAATTGTTTAGAAATTACCAAAATGGTGTAGAACAATTTAAAAAATACCAAAATAGTCTAGAATAATTTAGGAAATACCAAAATAGTCTAGAATAATTTAGAAAATACCAAAATTGTTTAGAATAATTTAGAAAATACCAAAATAGTCTAGAATTGTTTAGAAATTACCAAAATGGTGTAGAATAATTTAGAAAATACCAAAATAGTCTAAAATAATTTAGGAAATACCAAAATTGTTTAGAATAATTTAGAAAATACCGAAATAGTCTAGAATTATTTAGAAATTACTGAAATGGTGTAGAAAATTATCTTAGTAATATAGAAAATTGTTCGATTAATTTAAATTTTTTTTAGGAATCTGGTTTCCTTTCGGAGCTCTGATTGTCTGATTGATCGGATCTGCGATTCAGGTTTTTATATTTGTATTTTTTAATTTTAATTTAAAATATAATTAATTAGTTAATTTTAATGGTTTATAATTTTTATTTATTTATTTAAATATTGAAATTTAGATAGTTTAGAATAATGTCCAAAAAAATTAGAAATTTAGAAAATTGTGTAGAATAATGTAGAAAATACCGAATAGTCTAGTATAATTTAGAAAATACCAAAATGGTTTAGAATAATTTAGAAAATATCGAAATAGTCTAAAATTGTCTAGAAATTACCAAAATGGTGTAGAACAATTTAAAAAATACCAAAATAGTCTAGAATAATTTAGGAAATACCAAAATTGTTTAGAATAATGTAGACAATACCAAAATAGTCTAGAATTGTTTAGAAATTATCGAAATGGTGTAGAAAATTATCTTAGTAATATAGAAAATTGTTCGATTAATTTAAATTTTTTTTAGGAATCTGGTTTCCTTTCGGAGCTCTGATTGTCTGATCGATCGGATTTGCGATTCAGGTTTTTATATTTGTATTTTTTAATTTTAATTTAAAATATAATTAATTAGTTCATTTTAATTTAGAAAATACCAAATGGTGTAGAATAATAAAAAAAAATACCAAAATAGTATAGAATAATTTAGAAAATACCAAATGGTTTATAATAATTTGAAAAAATTTAAGGTGATGTACAATATTGTTCGAATTTTGTAGTATGACAGACCCAGTACTTAAGCATAGATTTAGCCCCCTGTTGTGGATAGTTCACGGTAATCACAGGATATCTGAAGCATCTAAGGAGATAAACATTTACTTATTTCGTTTTTCATAACTCTGTAAGTAATCAAAAAAATATTGTAATTAATTTTGTTCTTATTTTAGAGTAAAGAGATTTTAACCCGAAAACTGGATATGTCATTGAAACTGTCAACCGGATGTGTCATATTTTCCTGACCAGTAATCGGGTACTGTAATTGACGGGATTGTGGTTGTGACTGGTTGGGCTGTCTGATATCATCATCAGAACCTGACAACTCACCGGAGAGCATCTCATCTCCACTCGCCAAACTATCAGAATCAATTGCATCCACAGGTACATGAGAATAATCACGTACATGTCTACGGACCGCACTGGGACTGGGTCGGGATCTCATTGGTATATCAACAGAGTGCCGACCAGTATTAGGTTGGGATCTAACTGGTATTGGGTCTTCATCGACATGATTATGACTGCTACTGGGTCGGGATATAACTGGTTCATTCACAGAGTTGCTACCGATACTGGATCGGGGTCTCATTCTTACATCCACAGAGTACCGACCGGTGCTAGGTCGGGATCTAACTGGTATTGGGTCGGATTCCACAGGAATCCGACTGGTACTGGGTCGGGATTGAGGTTCAGGTATATGACTGGTATAGATCGGTTCCAATTCTACATATAACTCCAGAACCGGTAACCTTTGTGAAAAAGACAACACAATTCCTACAATCATTTCGAATAATTGTTGGTTCATTACCGGTACTAATTGGTAGTCACGTTGGCCATCAGTGGACATGTTAAATCTGGCCTGGATTTCCAGATTTGCATTGCTAGAATTGTACCCAACTAATTTATAAATCTCATTCAGAAGATAATCAAAACTGTGGTCCACGGTTAGCGGTAATGAGTATTTAGCTCGGGTATTGTAATAGACCCCGTCATCATTATATTGGATTTCCCCTCCAATATACATTTTCACACAAATAGTTGTCATTTCTAATTTCGATTGGTCTGGCAATTTCAAAAATAACAACATATAAGTAATTAAAATTTGTGTTGCCATTAGTAAAAATATTCTACACAATTTTCAATAATTATTCTACACTATTTTGGAATTTAAAGAAAATAAAATTACCTCAATCGAAAACCGATCAATCTGATTGTTAGAGCTCCGTAAGGAATCCGAAAAGCAAAAAGTTCCTAAAACAATTCTAAATCATTTCAGAATTAATCAAAATTATTTTAGAATTAAAAAAATTATTTTAGAATTAATAAAACTTTTAAAATTATTCTGCAGTATTTTTTATTTTTTTTCAATTAATATGACAATATTCAGAATTTAAATAATTTCACATTAAGTAGTTACATATTTAAATAATTACAAATTAAATAATTTCACATTAAATAGTTACATATTTAAATAATTACAAATTAAATACTTCTAAATTTAAATTATAAATCAAGTAAATTTAAATTACAAACAAATGAAATTAAAATTATAAATAAAGAAAATTAAAATTATAAATAAATAAAGAAAATTAAAATTATAAATAAATAAAGAAAATTAAAATTATAAATTACAAATAAAGAAAATTAAAATTATAAATTACAAATAAAGAAAATTAAAATTATATATTAATTAAATTTAAAATATAAATAAATGAAATTAAAATTGTAAATTAATTAAATTTAAAATATAAATAAATTAAATTAAATTATAAATTAAAACTTACTGTGAGAGAGCGCACCTGGTGAAAGCAATGACACTCTGCGGTTTTATAAACGAATTCAATAGAATTCCGGAAAAAAAAATCCGGAAATAGAGAATTACCGAAATTTTTTTTTTCCGGAAATGGCCTAAAACCGGAAAAAAATTTTCCGGAATTTCTCTGTTTCCGGAAAAAAAAATTCCGGTTTTAGATGCCATTTCCGGAAAAAAAATTTCCGGAAAGGGTACATTTCGAAAAAATCCGGCAATCCGGATATATTTTGAAATTTTATATTAAATTTGGATATTAATAAAAAATTCGGGGTAGATCCAGTAAGAAAAAAAAATGTATTTATATTAATGGATCAGATTACTTTTCCGTCCTCTTTTCTTTATAAAATTTAGGTAAAATATTAGGAATATTATAAAACTGACTTTCATATTTATATAAAAGATTTATATAATTGATTTTCAATACGCACTTAACCCCCCCCCCCCCCCCCCCCCCCCCCCCACCACCACCACCACAGCTTGAATGTATGGTTTTGCCCATTTTTTACATGATTTACATTTAATTTTGTCAATTGTAAATCGAATTTGTTGCAAGAAATATGAATCCTTTAAATATTTATGTTTAATTAATTTCTAAAGCATAAACACCACAAAAAAAAAGTAAAGTTAATTTAAGAATAATACAATTCTTTTGAGCTAGTTCTCATTTGAATCAAGAGCTACCAATTATTTTACTAATCCAATTAAAAGTTGAGTTAGCTATTATTGTTAATTTTGAATTAGCTCTATTAATTCTTTGACTATTTTTTTTCATTCAAACGTTAATGTCTTTGCAAAGTGCAAACTTGTGTTTATAAGAATTGTGAACCTTAAATTAAACCATATTTTTTTAGCAAGTATCGAAATAATATAATTATGATACTAACGAATAGTTATTTATAAAGATGTTAACTATATTTTGCATAAACCACAAATCACATACAAAAAATCAATAACCAATTATGAGCAATGTCAGGTTTTAGAAAAGTGTCAGCCAACCGCGCGTTAGATGGTTACGTGGTATCATATTATTGGTAGATGGTAGATAAAACCAAAGTAATTATTATAACTTACAAGACCTAAATCACTTTTTTCTAAATAAAAATATTATTCCGAGTGCAAACCGAAATTTTTATTTATAACATGAAAGAACAATTATCTCATTTGATCAGAGTTCGACAAATACTCGGACCGCGGGAGCATTTGACGGCTAAAAAGCCTGAGGTCCGCCAAAAAATAAAAAATTTGGTGGCCCCAACTCTTTTTTTTTTTTCTATAGACAAAAAATTTATTAATTAAAATGCAAAAAAAAAAATGATTTATGTGCATAGCTTAGCAGAGAGATCCATTAAAAAATACGCAAGGAATTGCTGGGCTTCTTTTTTATTTTCTAGCTAATAATTTTTTTGTAAAAAAAAAAAAAATAGTTGGGGCCGCCAAACGATTTGGCGGACCTCAGGGTGGGGCTGCAAGGATATTTGATGCCCCCCCCCCCCCCCCTCCCCCAGTCTTTGGAGCCGTCAAATGCCTCTACGGCATGAGTATTTGTCGAATTTTGATCAAACAGAGATGTTTTGATTTTTTTTTCATTTTAATATGACATAAATACAAATTTCGGGAGTGCAAACAATGAGACTTTACTGACGAAGTCAATTTATCCATATATACAGCTATAAAAAAAAAATCACTAAGCAAACTAATTAATTGATTTACAGAAAAAAAAAGAAAAAAAAATTAAAATAACTACTGAAGAAATTAAGTCGCCACTTGCTTGTTTCTTTATAAAATCCTTCTGATCTGTTAACCTGCTATTATTGAACTTAATTTAAAAAAAATATGTGAACGCACAATTTTTGAATGATATACCGGAAACAGCTGGGAGCTAAAAAAAATATCCCAGTGAAATTAGTAGAATAAATAACAGTGAAATGAAAGAATATAATCTAATGTCTATATTTCTTTAACATTACCTTATATATAAACTAAAAATTATTTTTTCTTTGAAATTTAAAAAAATCATCATAGGCGTAATTAAATAATTTGGATAAAAAAAAATTATTGACACCTGATATTTCTACTGAAAATTAATCGGGTGGATTTCTGACCTAATTAATTGTCCTATTTACGTTTATAAACGTTCATGACTGACATTTAATTTGATTAATTTACTAATTAATTGCCAACATTTATAGCGTGGTGTTAGTTAGGCTTTCGTACATTAATCCCTACATCGTACTAGAAAATGACTCGTATAAATAAAGGAAGCTGATAATTGTACCCCAAATAAAGTACCCGCACGCGTCCCCCAACCTTCTAGAATGTCGGCGATAAAAAGATCAAGTTTTACTTTATACAGCGCAATAACAGTATCAATCTTTCTTTATTATACATAATTTTGCTGCATAAAGAGAAAAACGCTCTGTTAAAAAAATTAACAAAGGCACCACCAAATGCAGTGAAACAATCGAATAATTTAAACATATAAAGGAAAACGTTTAAACAACTACGTTCAAGTGTTTAACTTTCATTGTAAATGAGTTAATTTTTCATTTTTTAAAATAAAAACGAATCCCCGAATTCGTCCCCGAGCATAAAATTTAAAGCTCTAAATTTGTACCAATACCCGAGCGTGTCCCCCACCAAAATGTTTACAGCTCTGAATTTTATGTTAGTCAAAACTACTAGTTCTAAGCAAGCAAAGCTCTATTAAATAACAATGAAACTACTGGTTTGAAACAACAATTGTTAGCAGCCTCATCAATTATTTTATGTTAGTCAAAACCCCAACAATTACAATTTCTAAGCATGCAAATCTCTGTTAAATAACAATAAAATTACTACTTCGAAACAATCATAAATTTAGAACTTGTCCCAACAATGCCAATTTCTAAGCATGTAAAACTCTATTAAATAACAATGAAACTACTACTTCGAAACAACAATTGTTTACAAAACAATATAAACCTGTGTGTAAAACATATAAACCTGTGCAAGTAAACCAATATATATTGGCAAGAAAACAACATTTTAAAGCATATAAACCTGTGTGTAAAGCATATAAACCTGTGCAAGTAAACCAATATATACTGGCAAGAAAACAGCATTTTAAAGCATATAAACCTATGTGTAAAGCATATAAACCTGTGCAAGTAAACCAATATATACTGGCAAGAAAACAACATTTTAAAGCATATAAACCTGTGCAAGTAAACCAATATATACTGGCAAGAAAACAACATTTTAAAGCATATAAACCTGTGTGTAAAGCATATAAACCTGTGCAAGTAAACCAATATATACTGGCAAGAAAACAACATTTTAAAGCATATAAACCTGTGTGTAAAGCATATAAACCTGTGTTTACAAACACATTTTAAAGCATATAAACCAGTGTTTACAAAAATTAAAAAATCTGTGTTACAAATATATAAACCTGTGTTTACAAATACATTTAAAACTTATTCTTCAAATATATTTTAAAGCATATAAACCTGTGTTTACAAACATTGAAAAATCTTCATTTAATGGATTACTTGTTCAAAATGGAGACTGTATTTTAGTTATTAAATATAAAAAGCTGTTAATTTGCATAATTAAAATTAGAACCAATCCCCCATCGCGTCCCCGAGCTAACTGGGTTTAAATTGTACTTTAAAGTACATTCAAGTAAGTAGTTAATTAATGAATAGAGGACTGTTAACAGTCTGGGGGACTAATTCGGGGATTGGTGATTACAACTGTTTGTAACAGACTGTCCACGAAATTAAAGCGCAAGACAAAAGCATGCAAAGCTAACATTTAAAGCAATCAATGTAAAACTGCAATGCATTAAAACAACAATTCGTTAATTAATGAAAAATTAATAAATTACCGTTATTAGTAGATGGTTAAACCCAGTTAAACCAGTTCGGGGACGGGCTCGGGTTTGATGGCTCGGGGTACAAGAACATTTCTCATAAATAAATAGATGCACAGTTCGTTTTAGGGAAAATTCCCAGTGTGCCCATTCAAACTTATAAAATAGCTAATATCTCCATAAATATATCATAATATTCAGTATTTTCATATAAATTTAACTTTCTATTTCTATCTCCTTTCTTCTAAGTTATTTTTTATATATTAACTAGCTAATCTCATTATTCTAATCTGTATCCTTCTATAAAAAAAAAAAAGGGTGTTTTATCCAATTGTAGTAAACGAGTTTGTTAGTATATCATTTTCCTCATTAACATCCAGAAAAGAAGAAAACAAACAAGGTCGTCACTGCTTAATAGAAGTTGAGTGATTGTGAAGGTTCATAAACAGTTGGTAGTATTCGTTTTTAAATGAGTAGTCGACGACCTCCCTATTTAGATTTTTTTAATGTAAATAGCGGGTGTAGATTTTAATAACAAAGTTTTACAAAGAGACTATTTTGAATCTTTCAAATTAGAAAAGTTACGTGCACATCACCGAATATTAATCTGCACCTCATTAGTTGGCTCTTACAGCTGAGTACAAACAAAATATTATTTGGTACTTCGTGTCTCTTTATTATGTCTTCTTCGAGTAGAACTAGGGTGCTCTTAAGCTCACTAAAGTTTTGGTGAGCTTAACTCTAAAATTCATAAAATTAATTTCAAATGACGAGTCCGAATTATTGAAACCCACCTATCTTACGTGTGATGTATCTACATGTGAAATTTTTAAACATTCGAATTAATTTAGTATAAAGTCAAGTGGACCGCTTGACTTTATACTGAATTAATTCAAATGTTTAAAAATTTCATATGTAGATGCATCACACGTAAGATAGGCGGATTTCAACGGTTTAAATTCGTCATTTGAAATCAATTTGATAAGTTTTAGAGATAAACTCACCAAAAATTTGGTGAGCTTAAGAACACCCTAGTTCTACTCTTCTTCAACACAGTCAAAGATTGTTGAAAATTTCCAAATCTCTACGTATTCAATAACAAAAAAGGTAATTGTAGCAACAGATTCCGAGCACAGCTTTCTATATCCTAAAACGTTTGGATAAAAGCGAAAAAGAAAAAGAAAAAGAAAATGAAGAAGAAAGCTAAGGTTAGGTCTGCCGTTTTGAGAGTTGAAGGCGTCACGTACCCTCCGCTCCATCGCCCCTCGCTCCACCTCCGCTCCGCTGCTCCTCACCCCGTCTACTTACTGAAAAGGTTCTCTTTTTATGCCGAGTTGACGAGGTCCTTCTTTCGAGCCAAGCCGACAAGCTGATAAGGTTCTCCTTTCAAGGTGATGCTTCATCAACTACTACCACCTCGTTTCCATTGAATTGACGCTTCCACTTTGGATCTAGTTGCGGCTCATTTACTCCATCATCCTCGTCACGATCCGTCAGCGGCGATATGGATTTCTCGTCTCCGCTTCCTCCGACCTCGGATTGCACTGAAGACCACCTTTCCTTGCTTCGTGACGGTACTTACTAGTATCGATCTCCTTCTTGTCTCTTCTCTTTATCTATTATAACTATATATATGTGAATAAGGTACATGCTTTATGATTGATGCTGATGATGAGATTGCAAAGAGTTGTCTCCTTCCTCTTCTTTTTCCTCTTCTTCTTTCCTTCTTCTTTCTCCTCTCTGAGTGGTAACTGTTCCGGTCTGGTTGATTTAGTTTCCGGTCCGGTTTGATTCAATGTCTTTTTCAGCTGAGTGTGACTATCTTAGTTTGGTTTGATTCAGTGCCCTCTCCTTCTTCCTCTCTGAGTGGTTACTGTCCCGGTCCGATTTGATTCAGTGCCTTTTGGCTACGCATTCCTCTGAGCGGCGTTAATTTTGGAAAGAAGAAGACGTTTCGTTCTTAAGGAAATGTTACATATCACATGCAACTCAAAAATTACTGTTGTGTCTATATTCCCAGAGAAGAAAATCGGAAAGCCCACCTACTTGCTAATCAGACATGAATAGATCAATTCGCATTCTCTAACTTCATGTATTTGTTATTTTCTAACATAGCAAATTAGATAATTTTACAAGTAGCTCAATGGAACATTATCTTTTCTCTTTTAATTTAAATAACAAACCTATTAGATTAATGCAATCGCATACATACTTTCAAATAAAAAAAAAAGAAGGTAATTGTAAATATTAAATCAGCTATATTCTTTAAACATTTTCAAAAAGTTTATCTCTCATTGTTTCTGTACGTATGAAAGTTCTACACTAATTAGTAATTTTTTTTAAAGGAAAATTTGTTTAATTATGTTTTTTTCCTGGACAATCTAGCGATATAGTACATATAATCCGACTAAAAATAATTTATTTGACTATACTTCACAATAAGATACATAATTACATATATTGACAAAAGTGTATTTTGCAAGACTAAAAAATTACAATATTAGTATTTTCGACAATAAAATTTGTTCAAATAAATGATTTTAATTATCTTGTTTACATTATATTAAGTAGACTAAATGAAGTTAATTTTCTACAGTATTCCCTTGGATTATAGGGGTCCGCTTTGAGATTTGTGCCAGATTAAAACGGACAATGCAAGTATCATTCTACACGGTAGGATATCTGAACTCCCTTTTTTGTAAAGATATAACAATTTCCGTTTCAGAGAGAAATTAAAGGAGGAAAAATTGGAATAATCATTGTAAATTCTTACCGGGATTCAACAGAGAACACATTTTTTTTTTTGTTTCCAGATCCATTAGCTTTTTTCAACAATAAAATTATTCGTCATCTTTTACTTGCATATTTTCTTTGTTACCTAATTTTTTTACATTATTTTTTCAAAAAAAATTAAAATAAATTTAGCTATTTGATAATAAAAATAAAGTATGACATGAACAATATGAATTTGACTCATCCATAGTAGAGAATTGATAGAATACTCATGTATGCTCCACTAACTCAACTGATTATGATGATGATAAAATGATAAGTTTACTTAATAAATTTTAGTAAGAAACATCAACAATTGGCTCTTCACAAAAAGAAAGCTGTTAAAGAACTAAATTTCAAATTTATGTCTGATTTCAAGATGATACATGAACCAAAAGTTATACGCAACAAGTGCAAGCTTCGAAAGTCAAAAAAATTGAAATCGGGAATACAAACAACAAGCTAACAAACGAGCCACTCAAATTAATGAAGCGGCAAATGCAAATGAAGACTTTAATATACTCTTTAAAATGAAGTTACTACTATGCTAAATTTAAATAAAATTTATAACTTTTAAAATATATCTAGTTATATTATTAGCATTATAATAAAGTATTCATTACTAACCTATTTCAATTTTTGTTGTAATATAAAATTGGTGGGAGTAATAACTTCTCTTTTTAGTTGTATATTTTTCTCTTTAGTTTTACTTTTACTACAATACAAAAAAAGGCAAGTTCATAAAAAATGAATTTGGATTTTTTTTGTTTCAAATTTACATGAACCAGGTAATTATCTAGATAATTAATGTTCGGTGATATCATTGTGTATATTATTATAAAACAAAATAAAATAAAAACTAGGGAGAGACTAAATCTTATTTTTATATTATATTTCAATCTCAATGTTCACATTCAACCACTTTCAAAATTTATATTTATAGGCTAGAGAAAGCAAATAAAAAACCATACAATTAATATGAGAGTTAATACAGAAATTAAATCTAATAGATAGTGAAAGAGGTGGAGAAGGTGAAATGTCTACCGTTATTACTTCAAAACAATCCCCCTTAGATATTTTATCTTATATTATACACTATTAATATTGTACTGCATGACAAATATTAATTTGGTACTTCATGACCAATTTGAATTAACTGATATTTTCAAAACAATTATGGTACCTCATTAAAAACCTTACTAAGAAAACCCAGTGGGA
Organism: Carex pumila; assembly: GCA_033356055.1. NCBI lineage: Eukaryota > Viridiplantae > Streptophyta > Magnoliopsida > Poales > Cyperaceae > Carex > Carex pumila. The sequence continues at coordinate 23,442 of JARJHM010001009.1, read as the reverse complement.
CAAAACTTAGTGAAGGAAAAAAGAGTGCAGCGTGTATAATACTCCCCCTCATTTTAATGTATATCTTTTAAGCGACGGATGCCGATCTTCTGTGAAAGTTGCTCAAAATTTTTTCTTGGCAATGATTTTGTGAATAGATCTGTCAAATTGTCGCTTGATCCGATTTGACAAACATCTATCAAGTCATCCTTTTGTAGATCATGAGTTGAGAAAAATTTTGGCGAGATGTGCTTGGTTCTGTCACCTTTAATATATCTTTCTTTAATTTGAGCAATTCATGCTGCATTGTCGGGCTTCCTTTGATTAACTCAATCCTGCATTCCTCCTGGATGTGTTGGATCATTAATCTTAACCAGACATTCTCAACCAGCATTGTATAGAGCAATTAATTTGGCATGATTTGATGATGTTGCCGTCAGTGTCTGTTTTGTCGATCGCCATGAAATTACAGTACCACCATATGTAAACACATATTTGGATTGTGATCGGGCTTTATGCGGATCTGATAAATATCATGCATCTGCATACCCAACTAATTTGGACTTTGCATCTTTTTGATAAAATAGTCCCATATCATGTGTCCCGCAAAGGTAACGAAATACATGTTTAATTATGTTCCAATGTCAGCGTGTTAAATCAGAACTATATTTTGCTAGTACATTTATAGAAAAAGCAATATCAGATCTTGTATTATTAGCAAGATACATCAAAGCCCCAATAGCACTTAAGTATGGTACTTCTGGACCAAGAACTTTTTCATTCTTTTCTCGGGGATGGTAAGGATCTCTTTTTATATCAAGTGATCGGACAACCATTGGTGTACTCAGAGGATGAGCTTTGTCCATATTAAAACGTTTCAACATCTTCTGGATATAATTTGATTGATGGACAAAAATACCATTATACAAATGCTCAATCTGCAGGCCAAGACATAATTTTGTTATACCAAGATCTTTCATTTCAAATTCATTCTTTAATAATTTTGCAGTCTTTTCGATCTCTCCAGGAGACCCAATGATATTTAAATCATCAACATGTACTGCAATAATTGTAAAATCTGAGTTTGATCTTTTAATAAAAACACATGGACTAATTACATCAGATTTATATCCTTCTTTTAAGAGATATTCACTATGTCGATTATACCACATCCGACCCGACTGTTTTAATCCATATAAATATCTTTTTAACTTTATAAAATGCATTTCTTGAGGTTTTGATTTCAATGTTTCGGGCATTTTTAATCCTTTAGGGACTTTCATATAGATATCATTATCAAGTAATCCATACAAATAAGCTGTGACTACATTCATGAGGCACATTTGAAGGTTTTCAGTTATTGTGAGGCTGATTAAAAATCTAAGAGTTATTGCATCTACTACAGGTGAATATGTTTCTTCATAATCAACCCTTGGTATTTGTGTAAAACCTTGTGCCACAAGCCTTGCTTCATTTCTGTGCATACACTCTTTAAGAGTTTTTGGCACATAATCATCCTCATTTAGCACATCAATTGCTATAGCATATGCAAAAAAATCATCAACACATGTTTCATTTTGGTTCCATATTGTACCATTATGTACATAGTTTATTGAGATCTTATAATCACTAGGTTCTTGAGTTTCTTCTGAAACTTTATCCATCTCTTTTGGGGTTTTATCAATCTCCTGGAATTTTATTAATCTCTTCTGAAATTTTATCAGTAACCTCTTCTGGAGTTACACCGACTGCTTTATTCTGCTCTTTTTTTGTGGATTTTTATCTTTGAAACCAGTTGGTCCTCCATGTTTTCTCTGTATATTAACCTCTGTTGAGATTACATCAATTCGAGCAGTTGCATTTAAAGCTGGTACATATGATTTAGTCACTATTTTTGTATCTGTAAATGCATCTGGTAACTCATTTGCTATTCTTTGCAAATGTATAATCTTTGGAATTTTTGATTCACATTGACCACTTCGGGGATCAAGATATTGATGATGCATTCCAAGTTACTTCTTATTTTACCAGCTTTTCTTTTTCTCCTCCTATGATTGAAAATATTGTCTCATCAAATTGACAGTCAAAAAAACGTGTTGTAAAAACATCTCCAGTTAATGGTTCTAAATATTTAATAATTGATGGAGAGTTAAAACCAACATAAATTCCCAATCTTCTTTGTGATCCCATTTTTGTACGTTATGGTGGAGAAATTGGAACATACACAGCACAACCAAAAATTTTAAGATGGGACAAGTTTGGTTCTCTTCCAAAGACCAATTGTAATGGAGAAAATTTATGATATGCAGCTGGTCTTAATCTAATAAGTGCAGCAGTATGTAAAATGACATGTTCCAATGCAAAAGATGGTATATTACATTTCATAAGTAATGGTATAGCAATCAGTTGCAATATTTTAATTAATGATTCAGCTAAACCATTTTGTGTATGTACATGAGTCACTAGATGTTCTACCTTAATCCCAATTGACATACAATAATCATCAAATGATTGGGATGTAAATTATCCCGGATTATCAAGTCGAATTCTCTTAATTTGATAATCCAGAAAATTTGCTCTCAATTGGATTATCTATGCTAATAGCCTAGCAGATGCAACATTTCTTGTGGCTAATAGGCAAACATGTGACCATCGAGTTGATGCATCAATTAAAACCATAAAATATCTAAATGGTCTGCATGAAAGAGAAATAGGCCCACAAATATCTCATTGAATTCAATCTAAAAATGTAGGAGATTCATTTTCAATTTTATTTTTAGATGACCTAATTATTAGTTTTCCAAGAGAACATGCTGCACATGATAAATCTTTTGATAATATTATTTTCAAGTTCTTTAGGGGATGCTTATTTTTACTTTCAATTATTTTCCTCAGCATAATGTTACCTGGATGACCTAATCTGTCATGCCATAGAGTAAATGTCTTTGTGTCAATAAACTTTTGGTTACTTACCATATTTGATTCTATTGGATTTATGTTCGTACAATATAATCTAGAGGATAAAGCTTTCAGCTTTTCCAATATAATATTCTGGCCATATTCAATAGATGTAATTTGGAGATACTCAATATTATTTTCAATCATGGTTTCAAGATGATAACCATTACGTCAAATATCTTTAAAGCTTAGTAAATTTATTTTGGATTTACTAGAGTATAATGCATCATTTATAATTAATTTTGTTCCTTCAGGAAACAAGATATAAGCTTTTCCGGAGCTCTCAATTAAATTACTAATGCTAGAAATTGTATTAACATGTGTCTTTGAAGGAGACAATAGAGAAAAATATTTCTTACTTTTTAGTATTGTGTTTGTTGTTCCACTATCTACGAGACATTCATCTCTAATATTTACCATAACTCTTCTGGAGTCTCCAATCATATTCTTTTTCCTTTGAACATAAAAGAAAATGTATAAGATAAAAGAAAACTAATTTTTATTTCATGATAAACATCGACTTACAACATCAGGTTATTACTACCATAACTTCGAGTTATGATAATTGAAAATAAAATGAGATAAATTCAAACTTTGTGAGATTTGCCATATGTATTACGAAAATAGATACAAATTAACTTCAGTTTATTAATGTCATAACTTCAGGTTATTAATATGATAACTTCAGATTATAAAAAGTGAGATTAATAAATATAAATAAAATAATACGTAAATTGCATGACTAAATAAATAAAGTTAAATATAACTTCAGGTTAATATCATATAACTTCATGTTATAATAAAATATTTATTTACTAACCTCCGGTTATTAAATTACTTAATTGTGCAATTGTAGAATTTAATTTAAAATAACTTCGGGTTATTTTTTCATCTATTGATCTATAATAACTTTTGGTTATTATATTGATTTTATTTGAGAATTTATAATAAAACTTCAGGTTTTTAATTGAGAATAATTTCAGGTTATTATTCATCCAGTGGCCTATAATAACTGCTAGTTATTATATTAATTTTATACTAAAATTTCTAATATAACTTCAGGTTCTAAACAAAAATAGTTCCTGGCCAAAACAGATAATGTTGAAAAACAGTATATTCGGTCAAGGCTGAAACTGAGGCCGAAATAGATGCGAATTTTTTTTTTGTAACAATAACTTCAAGTTATTATTTTATATGGGTAATACGAACTTCGGGTTCTTGAGATATTGGTTATACTATCAAAAGGATACAAAAAATGCTACTATTATTAACTAATTTAATTAAATATGCATTTGTGCTTGATAAATAAAAAAAATAAAAACGATTGAAGAAAAAGAATCTTAATAACTTCAGGTCATTAAGAGAATTAATAACTTCAAGTTATTAAGAGAATTAACTAATTTAATTAAATATACATTTGTGCTTGATAAATAAAAAAATAAAAACGATTGAAGAAAAAGAATCTTAACAACTTCAGGTTACTAAGAGAATTAAGTATTTGAGACATTTTATTTATTTGATAACTTTCGGTTATCATAAATATCAATAACTTCTAGTTGTTAGATAAAATAAAAACATTAAGTGGCATACAATAACTTCCAGTTATTATATTTTATATGAGAATTTATGGTTCATATAAGAACTTCTGGTTCTTTATATATATATATAAGCTTTTGGCTAAGAACTTCAGGTTCTCTTGTATAAAAAAAATTATGATTAAAAACTTCAGGTTCTTTTAGAAAAATCTTCTAGCTACAGTATGTACAAAAGCTTCTAGTTATTATCATGTACTTGTTGTATTATTCTCTCCGAGGAATGAAAATATTACTCTCATTCAAATAAGAAAATTTCATCAAAGAAATAAAAATTATTACTAACAGTAATCAATATAAAATAAGAAAATTTTATTCAAGAAATAAAAATTATTGCTAACAATAAAGTTATGAAATGTAATCTAAAGAGTATCTTCTTCTTGAGAAAATTGCGTCGCAACTTATCTAGAGCAAACTCGTGCTGATAACGTATTATAAAACAAAACAAAATAAAAACTAGGGAGAGGCTAAATCTTATTTCTATATTATATCTCAATCTCTTTTTTTTTTTGAAACCTTGGCAGTGGTTGCTAACTATAATTTTCATTAATTAAAGCATAAATTACATCAATTGTTCTACATCAAGAACATTATCGAACTTCACCAACATCAACATCAATATCAACATCCGAACATTAACATCTAAAACTCAACATCTAACAACTAAAATAATAAAATAAAATAAACATTCTCCATTGGTAGTAGACATCGACTACCTTCAGCATCGACAGGCCAGTGACCAGAGGAAAGGGGGTAATATATTTTTTTCTTTTTTTCTGCTAGGTTTGCAGGTGGGAGAGGCCGATGTGGCCTCGGCCTCCCCTTCCCAATCAAGGGTTTTGTATAGCGGGAGCATTGGTGGGAGGGTAGGAGGAGCTAGGAGACAGGAGGGATAGCGACTAGGGCTATTGTCACTAACTCTCTCTGAAACTCTTGACGAATGTTGAAGAGGACGGGAAGGTGTTTGAGGACGAGAGAGCGAGTGACTAGGGCTATCGTCGCTGACTATCGTTTCTTCTGAAAAGTGTAAAGGACAACGAGGAGATACAAAAGTTGCAATGAAACCGTTGGATTGAGAAAAGGTGGTGACTTGTTGGTGGGAAGCAGTGGAGCGAAGGGAGTTTGCTGCCAGTCTTCGTTTTCCGTCCCTTTCGGACGGAGATGGTAGAGCGGAGGTGAAGAGATAGAAGAAACAAACTGAAAAGAGATGAAACAAGGAGGAAGAAGGTTGGATGTTATATTATATCTCAATCTCAATGTTCACATTCAATCACTTACAAAACCTATATTTGTAGGCTAGAGAAAGCTAATAAAAAGTCATATAATTAACATGAGAGTTAGTACAAAAATTAAATCTAATAGATAGTGGAGGAGGTGGAGAAGGTGAAATGTCTACCGTTATTATTTCATTACATATATATATATTTTTTTTAATTGAAAAGATTAACAAATATCTCTTTATTAGTTTTGTTTTTGAAACAAGAATAATATGGTCTAATAAAAAAAATTATCTCACCTCTCAAACGCTGCTTTAGCCAAAACTCTGCTGTTAAAATCTGCACCCTAAATAGCTGAGTCAATAATTAATTAATTATTTACCTATTGTCGTGTAAATGTTTTTCCGGGGTAGCGTAGCCGTTAATACTTATAATGCTTATTGTGATGTACAAGTGAAAAAGTCAAATAATATTCTTTTATGGTAAGAGCATCTACATCTCTGAAACTCTTGGAGTTTCTAAACAACTATTAACTAATTTTTAGAAATTTTGTCTCTGAAAGTTTCTAAACTCTCACATCCCTAAAACTCAAAATTATAGTTTCTTAATTGTCACATCAGCAAATAAATTACAGGAGAAAACAATGTGAGCCAATTATTTGGCCAACATAGAATTTATAAACAATTTCTTAATAAGAAACTTTCTTGCATAATTTCTAAATAAGAAACTCTCTCACATCTCTGAAACTGAATTAGAAACTACAACGTCAGATTAGAAATCCTAATAATTTCATAAATATAGAGATGTAGATGCTCTAACGTATAATAATTTCAAAGGATGACGCCGATACTTTCTTTAAATATTTAAAAAAAAAAAACGAATAATAGGTGGAGTTGCAAATCCTAATTCCGAAGATAACAATGATGTTATTTTCAAGCACGGATCTTCTGAGGTTAATTTACCGTTCGATTAATCTAGTCTAAACTGATAACAAATGAGATTTCTTTAAATTTCGTGCTAATATACAAAAATTGAACTGGATTTGAACTGAAAATATAAAATACCTTATGAATTCGTTATTTTCTACGCCCAAATGAGCAGTTTTTAGTAGACTTCTCTTTTTTTGGGCAAAAATAATAGAAAAATGTCAGTCTACGTGAACCAGGTGCAGCTAGAAAAGAATTGACAATGACCCAGTAATTTAGTTCTTTTATTATTTCCTCCCACTGCCCAGTGCCCACTAGGAATTTTCTGAGCAAAGCAAAAGCACCTCTCTCTCTCAAGCACACACGCAGTCACAGGCGACCGACCAGACCAGACCTCCGTACAACTCATATCTGTTCTTCCAAGCCTTGCTTCCTATTTTGTACTGTTATTATAATTTTCTCTTTCTTAAATCCCCTCCAATTATCATCTAATTTCTCCCAACACCTTGTTAATTTAATTATGCTAACACCAAAGAAGTAGGAGAAGTTGCCGATCAAATCCGATTTCGCTTGTGCAGCGACCTACTACACCAGACAGCAACCTAGAGAGAGACGAGCTGATCTCTCATCGGATTGAACTCACCAAACCACTAATCTAGAGTTTTCGATTCACACTTAGTGAGTTGAACCTACCGGTTTCATCCAATTCACGCACAATCGTAACATAATTTAAGGAAAAAAGGAAAAAGGGGAGAAAGAAAGAAGCCAATTTAAGGAAAGGAAAGCAAGGATGAGTGAGGCAGTGAAATCAATGCTAGCAAAACCGATCCACCTGGCCGACCAGGTGGCGAAAGCTGCTGGTGCGGCCCAATCGTACCGGCCGGAGTGTACTGAGATCAGAACCAAGGCCGAGCATCTAGCCTCCTTGCTGAGGCAAGCTGCTAGGTCTGAATTGTATGAACGACCCGCCGCACGTGTGACAGAAGAAACAGCTCAAGCCCTCTCAAAGGCTCTGTCATTGGTTTCTAAATGCCGCGACAATGGTGGGATTTTGCGGAGGTACTTATGGTTTTCAGTTTTTGTATAAATCATGTAATGGATGACTGTACAGTGGTACTGGGTAGTTTATGTTTTTGTCAATCATGGGTTGCATGTTCCATTTGGAGAGTTCTAGATGTATTAAAGCATACATGACATAGTAATCACTCTTTCAGATTTAGTAAGGGGAATAAATAAACAGAGGCATTTTTTGGGTAATACCTGGAAGTAGCAACTATTGATGGGTACCAATACAAGTACCAGTAACTTGTACATTTGATCATTGAGGGTAGAATTAGTTCATTGCACATTTTCAACCTAAATTAGATCGCTGATCTGTTATTGACTGACAATACCGAAGCACTTTCTTGGTTGTATCACTAGCTGCTATATGAAGAATTAAAAGTACTATACATAGATATTGTTAAAATGGTATCCCAGTACATAACTATACAATTGCATTAAATTGCGAAAACCTGATAAAATCTCATACGATGGATAGTACATACGCAGATGTTGAGTTTATCAATTTGTGGATTTTATTTTGAATTCAGATCCAGGGCAATACCTGACTGAATACAATGAGATCTGAGTCATCAGTTTAATCTCAAACGGACCCCTATATCTAAATAGGCACCGAATTCCAATCGCTTGGCTGGGAGCTCATTGTACTCAGTCAGGTACCTGGGAAGATACGGATTCTTTTATTTTAGGCTGGAAATTCTGGTTGATTTATCACATCATTGGTTATATACCAGTGTATGCCACTAGTGCATATACATATCAGCTAGCATGAAAAATAGTTCTTTTAGTGTTGAATTGGATGCAACATGAGCTTAGTGCTGTTTATTTTAATACATGAAACACAAGTTGAGTGATGATTCTGTACTCAACCATCAATACCACAAGTTTTTCAAGGTTTAAAAAAATATATTCAACTAGCAATTAATAAAGAGTTAATAAGTATAATACAAACACATTTTTAAATGCATAACCCAGTACACATTACATAACCAACGCATCTGTAAAACTTTATGATGTCCTTTATGTTGTTACTTAGGTTGGTTAACATCATACCGGCTGGTTCGTTCCCGCGGGTGGCAGCACAGCTTGACAGTTCAATAGAGAACGTGTCATGGCTGATTAGGATATCTTCTCCAGATAATGATCCAGATGGAGAATCGGATTTGCACGGATTGCCAAACATAGCCCAAAATGAACCGATATTGTTTTTGATATGGGATCATGTTGCCAAGCTTCACACCGGATTGCCAGAAGCACGTGCTGACTCTGCCAGTAAGTAGTCATGTTATTTTTAATTTATTACATGTCAGGTAAACCAATAGTTATTTTGTGGACCTGCACCAGTGTGACTGTGCGCCGACTTGTATTTCTGATTCTGCCATTTCCAAGGCTTCTAGGAGTATCAGCAAATAAATTAAAAGGAAATGGACTTTGTACTTCATCCACTGGTGTTTTGTATGAAATAAGCCATTTTGAAGTTAAAAAATAGGGCTTCCTTATTACGTTATCTCTAATTTCCATTTATTTAAATAGTTAAATACATGATTAGCTGGCATTGTCTATCATACATAGTAGTATTATATAGGTTCCTTTTAAATAACCCACCTCTTGGTTGGCACTGAAGTGTTATCAACTATTAACAGATCTTTACCAGTACATCTACACAATAACAGCACTTCTGTTAAAATATTAGGAAGTTTAATTTCAAGCTGCAGCTATCTAATTCATGACTGTTCGGTTATTTCAACACAGGTACCTTGGCCTCCTTGGCACGTGACAATGACCACTTTGCAAGGAAAATAATTGAGGAGGATGGCGTGGTCCCTCTCCTCCGCCTCCTCAAAGATGGCCGGGATGAAGGACGCGAAGCTGCGGCTCGTGCCCTGGGCTTTCTGGCACGCGACAGGGAATCGGTTGAATGCCTGGCCAAGGCTGGCATCTGCTCTGCTCTGGCCAAATCTCTCAAGGAACCACCCATGAAGGTGCAGGCCACTGTGGCGTGGGCCATTGGCGAGCTATGCGAAAAGAATCCTGACTACCAGGATTCCTTTGCACAGAGCCACGTGGTTCGGCTGCTTGTTGGCCATGTGGCTTTTGAGACTATACAAGAGCATAGCAAGTATTCCATCCAGGCTGTTCCTTCTAAGGCCTTGTCACTACACTCTGTCGTTCTTGCACATACTAAGAGTGTACGTATAGGTGCTACTGATGCTCAAAATTTCACTCCCGGTAGTAATAATATTAATTATAATAACAATAATGGTACTAGTAATGGGTTGCCAAAATCAAATGCCCCGAAAAGTCACATCCATTCAGTAGTGCAGTCAGCAATAGTGACCAATGGCTCTTTTGGGGTGACACGGGGCCGCTTGTCAGAAGATGCTGAGACGAAAGCGCATTTAAAAGCAATGGCAGCTAAAGCGTTGTGGTTACTTGCGAAAGGAAATGACAGCATATGTAAAAGCATCACAGAGTCACGAGCTTTGCTTTGTTTCGCAACTTTGTTGGAGAAAGGAACTGGAGATGTCCAGTATTTCTCGGCCATGGCTGTAATGGAGATATCCAAGGTAGCTGAGCATAATCTTGCTCTAAGGCAGTCAGCATTTAAACCTAGTTCACCTGCGGCTAAAGCAGTGGTTGAACAGTTATTACGCATTGTGCGAAACGGGGTGTATGACGAATTGTTGTTGCCATGCATCACTTCTCTAGGGTGCCTTTCCCGTACTTTTCAGGCAAGCGAAACCCGAATAGTGGGCCCGCTTGTGCAGTTGCTTGATGATAGAGAACCACCAGTTTCCAAAGAAGCAGTAATTGCACTTACCAAGTTCGCATGTAATGAAAACCACTTGCATGCAACTCATTGCAAGGCAATTATAGAGGAAGGTGGAGCCCGACATTTAGTGCAGCTGGTGTATTTGGGAGATCAGATACAGATTGAGGCACTGATACTGTTGTGTTATGTAGCATTGCATGTGCCAGATAGCGAGGAATTGGCACAAGCGGGTGTCCTTACGGTGCTTCTTTGGGCCTCCAAACAAGCAAACATGGCTCAAGATCTTAGGGTTGATAATTTATTGCCAGAGGCCAAAGCTAGGGTTGAATTATTTCAGTCAAGGGGCACGAGGTAATTTTACTGTTGCAGTGTAATCTGAATCGTAAGTTATTCGTTTTCCATTTTGTATCAGAAAATTGAATTTTAGTGTATATACTGTTTAGGATTTCATGTGTTGAAGTAATGATTTTGTAGAGGTATGTATTTGCATGGTTTTACAGTGATACTTGGGTATTTACTAGTAAAATGACACTAGGGAGTGATGTTTATTTTGAGAATAATACCAACTAAATTATTCACAAATGATTTCACACACACACACACACAAAATTCAAGTTTCAATTTTCTAGATATGAAATTTTCAATGTGATCTATAAATTAAAATTGTCGTAAATAATTTTTTTATTACTTTTGAACAAAAAGAAAACCGTTACTATCAAATGATTTGAAATTTTTAAATAAATGAACTTTGTATCACTTATTAAGATTCGCAAGAAATCAATTAATTAATTAATAATAGATGAATTTACCATTAATTAATTAATAATAGATGCCTTCTTCACAATGAAATCAATTCTTCTTTCGTAGGGAATCAACCAACTAGAGATCGGGGAAACCTCTTAGCTCTCGCAGCCTTTTTTTTTTTTTATCCATGGATGCATTATGTAACAAGTACTCTATAGAAATGTATTGCAAATTATAAATTAAGGCACAAGTTTATTAATAGTTATGTGCTTAAGTCACTTGCTAATCTAATACCAGTGTTAATATCTAAGTATTTGCGTAGCTTTTAATTGATCTGAATTAGAAAGTTTATTTTTAAAATATGGATCAATCCGTAAAATAAAGATCTCTTAACAAAACTTGACGGTTCTGTCTAGAAAATTTATATGGGTAGATTTTGCAGTCCAAGTATGAATCATACCCTTTCATATGCTCATAAATGCTTCTAATATAGTTCACATTTCCTGTGTGGTTGCATAAACTAAACTAAAATAACCCAACGGTCACCTAATTTTTTTTCTACGGATATATGGCAGCTAATTTTTTCGCCATGTTTTCAGTATGTTTTTGCTAATTAAATTTGTTAATTGGTAAATATTTCCTACGAGATCAGTAAATATCAATAATATTTGAGTGAGGCAAAAAATACATGCATATTATATAGTAGCGGAGTGGCCCATTTAATGGACTTATATTTTCGTTTTTAAATCTAAATAATTAATCTAAACTGCTTAACATAATCCTCACGTAAATATGTTTGCAAATCAAATTTTATTTTGTTTGGATTTTTACTATGATAATATGCATGTTACGGATCGACTATGGAGCTATCTCTCTATTTTTAAAGTTTAAATAATTGATCCAAATCATTAAACATGATCTCTATATAAAAATATAATTGACGATCAACTTTTATATATATATATAGAGAGAGATGGGCTACAGTGAGTTGCGAAGTAAAGTGACTATTTTACTTTACACTCATATTTTGCGATTTTAAAGTTCAAAACGTCGATCCGAACCGTTCATCTTATTCTCTATATTGAAATGTGCTTGGAGACCAAATTTTACATTTTTTTTGGAATTGTTTTACTATTTATTAAGCAATTTTGAAAATCGCTGATCTGATGGTCCAGAAAATTTTACTTTTTTTACTGTTCAAAGCAAAACAGCAATTTTAAAAAATGCTTAATAAATAGTAAAATAATTTCAAAAAATATAAAATTTGGTCTCCAAGCACATTTCAATATGGATTAAACATCTAACTGTTCGGATCGGTCGTTTGGACTTTCAAAATAAAAATACGGCGTGAAATAGAAATACGTTTTACTTTGCAACTCACCGTAGCCCATCTCTCTCTATATATATATATGTGTGTGTATTTAGACTGGTAGATAATTACTACTTTGATATGATTCAAATTATTAGCTCAATTGATTTACTAACAAAATAGTAAAAATACTTTAAAAAAAATGTAAAATTTAGTCTTCAAAGTACGTACATGCATATTTTATGATTCGGTAGTATATATAAAAGCTTGAAAAATAGGCCCATAATAACCATATTAATAAAACAATGTCGATAATTGATAACAGTACGGCCGAAGGCGAAATAGAACAAGCTAGAAGCTTGAAGTGCTTGTCCTTTTTATCATGTCACGGGTGACGTGTCTTTTTCCAGTAAGAAACTTCGATTCACTCGAAAGTAGATTTCATATATATAATAGGTTGGCTAAGTCAGTCAACGCTTTGAGCACATGGTTTGCGGTCATAAATTAAAACTTTTCCATGATGGTGATATTGAAAGGAGTATATTTTGGCAAATGGTAAGTTACCTACCAAATAATCCTCAACTGTTTCCGCTATTCTATCAATTAAATTTCATTAATCATTTGATATAACTCTTGATTAAAAATGATTAATAGATACAATTTTCTGGGGATTGTTGTTACATTAGAATTGTATTTCAACTGTTGTATAGTTTTAGTTTTTTTTTTTTTTTTAAATTCTTTTGCAAACAAAAGTTGCATATAATAATTCCTCAGCTGATCTTTCATTCAGGATTTCTGTGTCCATGATATATTTTATTTTCTCCTATTTTGTTTTGAATATTACGCCCTTGTAAATATTCTTTTGTACCTTTTTCCTTTGGATAATTAAAATCTCCGCAAAGAATAAACTTCCATTTCTTGGTATACGCCATAATGAAACATAAATCTTATTGGGCCTTCACAGAATTTAAGAAGCTATAGCGTGATATACGATTAGGCCCAAACTTTATTTCTTCCCATGGACTTAAAAATGCTCAAAGAGGCGCAAAAAGGAAGGTCTATTACCTGGACTGCTTATCGTTAAGTAATTAACGGGCCGTATTGGTCTGGTCTGGACTAATTTTAAAATTTTCGGTGTTAATTTTTAGAGCAGGATTAAAATATATATATATTTTTTGCTACAACCATATTTCACATCTCTATCTTCTTTTTAAATTCAAATAATTAATTTGAACAACTTAATATGATACTTATATTAAAATGTGCTTAGGAAACAAATTTTGTATTTTTTATCTTTTAGTATTATTTTAGATCGGTACAAAATCATTATTTTTAGATGGTAAAAAGCAGTAATTTTGTACCTATCAAAAAAATAATTAAAAAATTAAAAAAATATATAAAATTTGATCTCTAAGCATATTTTAATATGGAGATCATGTAAAACTGTTTGGGTTGACTATTTAAATTTTGAAAACAAAGATAAAGATATGAAGTCTAGGACATAAAACCAATGTTGTATTTCAATCTAACTCTAAGTTTTATAACAACCAGTTTTAAATTTTGTGGCAAACGGTTCAATTTTTTTTCTAAATCTGATCAACATGTTAACTTTAGGAGTGTTATGAATAAATTTAAATGTGAATGTTTATTTTTTTGTAAGTCTCTTCACTATTCATCTCAATTCATTTAGAATTAACTTCCCCTATTTATTATTGAATTAATTTAGATGGATTTTAATTTATATTTTGTGACATATAAATAGAAACATCTTGTATTGTACGCATATAAAACACATAAGAAATATATGAATAAAAGTTAGTCATCTTTTGAAACTTATACCAAGTATATTTTTACATGTTTTTGACATGTATTTTCGTTGTTTTACCTAAGTTCCATTTAAACATTCTCTAATGATATTTTACTTCAACGGATGGTTCCTTCAGACAAACCCAATGCAACTTGGCAAGTTTCCAATAAATTACAGAGATTTACAAATGAAAGTTCTCCAAAAGCACATCTTATTTTGTTTGCTTCCTGTCTTATATTAAGGTCACGGGAAGGCAGTTAACATGGGATTCCCTTTCTATTCTTCTCCTGTATTATGTAATTTCCAACATCCAAAGCAAAGGACGATTTCTAGATGTGTTGTCCCTTACATTTTTGAGTAATGACAAACTCAGCCAGATTGGTGCTTTTTCATGTTTTTTAGCTACAATATTTGGTAGAAGGTACTCAATCTTAAAATATGAGATTCTGTTTCTCCCACTATAGTTTTTTTAATAACCGCGCCTTTCAATTAGTTGTCACTTGTTGTTTGATCTAAAAAGATATATTGCTTTCCATGGATGATTTAATATTGTACTCCACTTTATGGGTGGCAATATTTTACTTGGTGTCGACAATTTATTATGACTATGATACAGCTGAAATACATCAGAAAGATCTCTTCTTCTTCTTCTTCTTCTTTTTTTTTTTTTTACAGAGTAAATTATCAATTTAGTGTGCAAAGTATGTAAAACAAGCTTCCAATTAATATAATTTATCAAATACTTTTGGATGTGACATCTGTAAAATTTATTAATTGTCAAAAAATCAATATAAATGATTTTAAAATGAATATACTCAGTTTCATATTTTAGATCAAGTTTAGTCTATTTTTAAATCTTTAGTCTCAATTTTAAGAAAAGAGATTTCACGACTATATATCTTATAATACTTTATATTTTAAGATTTAACGTATATAATATTGTATGATATAAGATGAGGGATCCAATTACACCATCTTATGGTGACACATCTTGATGCCATATTTGTATAAGTCATTTTTGTGATTTTAAAATTTAAATAGACGATCTGAACCGTTCAACGTGATGTCCATATTAAAATGTTCTTGGAAACCAAATTTTATACTTTTTGGAAATTTATTACTATTTATTTAGGACTTTTTTAAATTGTTGTTTTTCAATGGTCCAAAATTGCCTGAAAACAACAATTTGTACACATCTTAATAAATACTAAAAAATTTAAAAAATATATAAAATTTGGTTTCCAAGCACATTTTAATACGAAGATTATGTTGAACGGTTCGGATTGTCTGTTTGGATTTTAAAATCGCAAAAATGACTTGTGCAAATATGGTGTCAAGATGTGCCACCCGTACACTATTTTATGGTGACACATCTTAATACCATATTTGTATTTTGAATTTTATGAAATATATTATAACTTCTTTATTCAACACGAGCTACTGTTTTCAAGACGAAATCTGAAAAAACTACTCTAATTATGTGAAAATTAATACATAACCAATAATCTAGAATAAAAACATGTATGTGAACTTTTATTTTTCATATTGAGAAAATTATAACTTGATTCGAAAAATATTTCCATGATTATCATTTATTAAACATTAAACTATTGTCAATAATATCAATCTTTAACAGAAACAAAAAAAGTACAAATTGTTCAATTATTTTATGAGTAAATTTTGTAATAATTAATTAAATCATAACAGATCGTGGACTGCCCATTTGTTTTCTCTTGGTATCAGATATATATATATGTCTTACATGAAAACAAAATAACAAGGTTTTTGGAATAATACTTCAATATTTGTTTTTCAACGTGTTTTCCGATGATTTGTCTAATTGTCCCGATACACGTATTATTTGTAGATTTTACAAATCTAATAATACTCAATAATTCCAACGATGGTGTACATGTCTGGTGGATGTACAGTGCACTCGCATGTGTCTAGCTAGAAATTAACAGGGGCGGACTCAGGGTTTTCGTGAGAGGACAAAAAAATTTCGAATCGGGTTTAAATAGCTTATCAGATTTAAACTCATTAACTAATTGAAACTAATTGAGTACTCGATAAAAAAAATATATATTTTGTCTTATATTTTTCAATATACTGACTTATATTTTCTAATCCTATAACTTATAATTAATATTACCAATCATAATTTAGGAAATTTATTTTGATTTTAACACTAAATTTAACCCGAATTACAAATCAAACATTCGGAGGGGGGCAAAAAAATTTCCAAGAAAAGGCAAAGTCAATTGGTACCAATATATCACCACTAAAACTCGAAATCCAGGGGGTGGCTCCCCCCTCCCCATGTGCTACAGTAGATCCGCCCTTGGAAACTAGTATAGGATGCAGGTGTGTGAACAGTTTGAGATTTTATAGTATTGTAGTTGGATTTTGGTTGGATTTTTTTTTTTAAGTATTGTAGTTTGTAATGAACAGTTTGAGATAATGAAAATACATTTTTTCGGCCTTTTTTTATTAATAGTTGGTTTTCTTGGCCTTGTTTTCAAAAGAAAATATTTTTTTATTAATAGGTCGAAACCCATTTCATTTAAGAAACTAGAATTAACTTTTAACCAAATCAAATGAGTTCACACTTGCATCTCAACAAAATACTCTTCCCAAAGAATAGCCACATCAGGTGAACTGTCATACCAAAAGAAATAGAAACTGCATAAAATAGTCTATCAGCTACCACAGTTTGTCTCAAACAAGCATCATAAAAAGTCCAAGCAGACTGATATCTAAGCCACTCATTGGGGTTGGGGATAGTATATATAACTACAAAATTTGGCTTAGCAGCCATCTACCATCTTCTATTCTTGTGCTTCATAAAGAACCAATTGTGTTCCTGGTGCCTCCTGTTCATTTGGATCTGTTGCTGCAACATCATATAGGTGACAACTAGCCAAAGGAAGAACATCCAGCTCCACTGGCATCCACAGAGCTGTAAACTCAATCACCTGCTTTTTCACTTTTCATGTCCAATAATGCACAAGGGATATAATAAGCAAAATGATTTGTCTAATTGTTTTATTTTTACCTTTTTTTAAAAACAAAGTTCATTTCTATATTTTTATATTGTCCAGCACACTGCACTAAAAACTAAAAGAAAGCAGTTATATGAGTATTTCGTAATTGATCGGAAAATTAAATAATATCAACAAATTTGGACCACTGCAAACTGACATTTTTGCAAGAACCCATATAGAACCATATTTGTTTTGTAAAAACACATGTGACAAATATACGGTTTATGGACTCATATTGTTGGCAAAACTAACAAGTAGCATAACATGTCCATCATTTCTTTAGTAAATTATCAGTTGTTCAAATCTTGTTTTTGCGAGTAAGCTACATAAAAATTCTGATCTTAATAGGGATTGGAATCTTCCACCATAGCATGACATTTTTAGGTTTAATGCCTCTAAGATTGAGTAACTTAAGGATCTAACGGTAAATTTCTCATTAGGTTCTCATCTTTAGCTTAGTCTATCTTCTAAGTGAATATAAGACAAATAGCTAATTATTTCTAATATCTCTAACCATTCTGAATATTATATGGCATCAAAAGATCTTCTAAAAGTAAGGGTTTCCCCTTCAGTATTAATGGATGTTTGCAACAAAACCTTAGTGTTGGAACATATGTCAAATAAAAATGAAATCTAGATGCCATGGAGCAATTATGATACCAAATATCAGTCCAAAATAGCACTGATGTGTTGGATCCTAGTTCATAAGAAATACTAATTTGACCTAAGGATTGAAGAAATGATATGCAAGTCCAGAATTCAGATTTTTATAAATTTTTGGAGAAGTATTTTGTGTATGATCATGTTTTTCGATGCACTAACATAGGTGGGGTCTTTGAATTTTCACAACCACTTTAGCAATAAAGATATATTCATTTGCTTAAGATCTAGTATTCCTAAACCTCCAAATTGTTTTGCAAAACAATTGCTCGTTGCTAAGTTATCAAAGAGTATTTTTTTTCTTCCTTGTAATAGTCCCTTGCCATAATAATCTATGTCACAATTGATTCATTTTGTGTATCATAATATGGTATTTTATATAACGATAAGAAATACAAAGCAACTGAGGACAAGATTGAATTCAGTAGTGTTAACCTCTTGCCTATTGATAGTAAGCTACCCTTTCAATTTTGAAGTTTATTTTCAATTTTATCAATAAGAAAAGTCCACTCAGTGTAGAAAATGTCTAAGTAATGCATAGGGAAAGAAGCTAGATTACATCTAATATATTGATAAAATCTATCTACATCAGGGATATTTATGGGGTACATTGAAGTTGTTGAACTAAGGGGCACCTCTAATTGCTCAAAAACTGAAATTAAATTGTAATTGAAAGTAAAAATATGAGTTTCAAAAAATTTGACACGCGAGATGTTAACGGAGTTCGGAAAAACAAAAGCCTACGTCTCCGGGGCTTCACAACCTTGTGTGGTGTGTCTTTATATTACCTAATATGAAAGGATTACAACTTGTGAACCGTTGAGCCCTTACACACCAAGCGGGAAGTCAAATGACCAACTGAAAGAGATGAGAATAAGGTCTCAATTGTCTAGAGAATCAAGAGAAACACTAAATAGATCACTCTATCCTAATCTATATCAAGATTAGTGAAGTAGGTTTGAGATTGCTTGAGAAATTTTGAAGTTTTAAGCTCTCACAACAATGGAGTAGACTAAGCTCTCAGAAAATCGCTTTTGAAATGATTAGAGTCGGCTCAGATAAGTGAGAAAAAAACTCCACTGCTCTATTTATAGTGTCAGCTCAAAAATGAGATGTTTGATATAAAACATTACCAACGTTTTAGTTCAAAGTGCGATTTAGGGTTTAATTTTCTGACAGCTCAGCAAAAACGTTATAACATTTGTAAAACGTTATGTAACATTTGGTTCTGTAAAATCTTGATAAAAACAAGAATTGTTTGAAGCTCATAATTAATTAAAACGTTACAACGTTTTATAAAAACATTACAACGTTTTAAATTTGAATTTAGCATCGATACGGACAATCCTAAAATGTTATAACGTTTTACAAAAACGTTATAACGTTTAAGTTGTCCTGTACACCTATGCTTTAGCTATTTTGACAATCCTAAAATGTTATAACGTTTTGTAAAAACGTTACAACGTTTTAAGTTGTTTCTGAGTTTAATCAAGCTTTTACATCAGTGTTTTTGACAGAATTAAAATGTTACAACGTTTTACTTATGTAAAAACAGCCTCAAACTTACTTTACCAAACTTCTGATTTTACAATTTGAATTCTTGATAAAAGTATTTGTGATTTCTTCAGTTCAAGCATATTACATTGCAATTCCAACTCTTCTTGAACCTATATAATCTTAAAACAAAAGGAAATCGTAAAATTCAATAATTGTGTGTTTTTGCAAATTAGTCAAATGAACGAAAATGATTATTGTACAAACAATAGAAGTTTTAGCATAGTTAACCTTTATACCCAAGATGGTCTCAAAAGCAATTAAAGCCCACCTAGCTTGTTCAATATTAGCTTCATTAACTTTTAGAAATATGATGGTACGTATTATCTGCATAGTGACAATTGGAGTGAGCATGATTGTCTAAAACAAGGGGACCTTAACTAACTAAAGTATTGAATTGTCTATCTTTAAGGAAAATTTTACTAAGGGTATCAGCTGCAAGGATGTATAAGTAAGGAGATAATGGATCTCCTTGCTTAACTTCTCTCTTACAGAAATAGTTAGTGAGTTCACCATTTATGTTTATGCAAGACTGTAAACTGCAATAACTATTTTTGATCCATTTAATCCATTTATCTTCAAATCCCCTACTATATATATCTAAAAGGATTGCCAGTCAAGAGAAAATACTCAGAACTACTCGCGAGAACGTGTGAATTATTTTTGTTAATTACTTTCTAACATTATTTGTGCTCTGTATACTAATTATGCTATAAATAGCAGAATAATTCTCAAAATATACTTGCATCCGAATTATAAGTTTCGAACTTCTTGAAATCAGTGTTGTAAAAAATGTCTATTTAGGCCAATTAATCGATTGATTAGTCGTTGGTGGTGACTAAACCGTTATGGATTTTTCTGATTAATCGGCCGATTATTTCCAATTATAACTAGTTATTCTTAATCAATCGCTTGATGGTATCCTATTGTTGAAAATAAAGCTTGAACTCAGAGATAATCTCATCATTGATCAACGGCTCAGATCGAATCAAGTATAACACTAGATTTAGAATTATATCCAACGTCATCGTGATATATTCTTTTGTATTAAACATACTAAAGATGAAAATATAGACAACGGTAAAATTAACGGCTATATTAGCCTCTGTAATAAATAGCGATACACACTGTACAGAAAGATTAGATTAATGAAATTCAATTAGATTAATCATTCTTCCGCATACTATTCCTCAAAAACTAACATGGTATCAGAGCTGGTACCAATTCTGTACCAGTAAACAAACCACAAAGAGGGAGAAGAACTAAGAGCCAAGTGATCATCACCTCTTTGCACAAACCAGAATAGCTAGTTACAAAATCCCCAAAGCATATACGAACCAGCAAGGGGCAAAAATACAAGAGAATCCCTTCCAATAAGCAGTACCAGAAAATATTGTCACAAAACCGAAATTACCTTGCAATCATGACATACCAACCTGAAATTCTTCAACAGACAAGAAAGTTGATCGATTTTATAAGAAGAAATCAAAACCTTCAAAAGCCTAAAGAGAGAGGCGGAGAAGAAGAGAGATGTGGTAATTGCAAGAAAATCGGACACAGGAAGGAGGGTTGTTGGTTTCTAAACCCCCATCTGCGACCAGCCCGGAGAGGCGATCGAGCAGACAGAGAAGGGGAGAAGAACGGTGGCATCTCAAGCGGTGGAGACAGGATAAAATTTTCTTCGCTAGGAGAAACAAGAAAACCCTCGGGGGGAGTAAATGGTGCCTCAGAGGGAGAAAATGAGAAACGTGAGGCGGGTCATGTCAACCCGCTGAAGAAGGAGCAGGATCTGATGCAATTGTTAATTCAATGCCTTTCCATGCTGCTCACCAAACTAAACAATCAAATAAGGACATGTGGTATTGCTTTGAACTCTACTAAATTTATTTCATCTGACAAATTAATCGTTGATACAGGAGCAACTAACCACATGATTTGTAATAAAAATATTTTTAACACACTAGATTTATCTCAAAATAATCAACATATTTTAGTTGCAAATGGAACAAAAGTATCTATTAATGGGGTTGGAACTATTAATTTATTCTCTAAACAAATTTCAAATGTTTTATATTTAGAAACATTTACAGCAAATTTAATTTCGGTAAGTAAAATTACTCAAGAATTAGATTGTGATGTTATCTTTACAAAAACTAATGTAAAATTTCAAGATAGGAAAAATGGAAAAATAATCGGTGAAGGAGTTTGTGAAAATGGACTTTATATTTTGAATTATTCAAAAATTAATTTGTGTGCTACAAAAGAAATTAATGAAAGTAAATTATGGCATAAAAGACTTGGGCATCCCTCTGATAAAGTCTTAAAGTCGTTACTAAATTTTTCTAATATAAATTGTGATAGTTGTGATATATGTAAATATGCAAAGCAAACTAGACTCCCATTTAAATTATCTAATAGTAAAAGTCAAAAGCCCTTTGAATTAATTCATTCTGATGTGTGGGGTCCAGCTTCTATCATATCATATAATGGATATAGATATTTTGTTCTATTTATAGATGATTTCTCTCGTATCACTAGATTATATTTACTTAAATCAAAAAATGAAGTTTTTTCATGTTTTCAAGAATATGTTAATTTTGTAGAAAATCAATTTAATGCAAAAATTAAAATTTTTAGATCCGACAATGGCACAAAATTTGTAAACAATAATTTTTCACATTATTTAAAACATAAAGGCATTTTACATCAAACAACTTGTGTAAATACTCCCGAGCAAAATGGAATTTCGGAAAGAAAAAATAGACATCTTTTAGAGAAAACAAAATCACTTTTGTTTCAAAATAATGTTCCAAAGGAATATTGGTCGGATGCAGTACTTACTGCCGTTTATTTAATTAATAGACTTCCTAGTGTTATATTAGAAAATAAAAGTCCAAGAGAAATTCTTTTTCAAAGAAAAATTAATATTGATCATTTAAGGGTTTTCGGGTGTGTTGTCTTTGTTCATAAAAAAAGAAACGATAAACTTGATTCCAATTCCATTAAAACTATTTTCTTAGGATATTCTTCTAAAAAAAAAGGATTTAAATGCTATGATCCTATTAATAAAAAAATGTTCATTTCAAGAGATGTTATTTGTTAGTTTGTAATAATCTAGAAGTCAATAATACGATAATTTATCATAAAGCTTTGTTCATGAATTGGATGATTAATATCATTTTGTTGCCTTGAGTATTATTGCATTTATGGATCATTTCGAGTTCATGACTGAAATTGTGAAACTCCATAATATAGATGATATATACTCTTAAAAGGTCACTAACCAAGGTAATTAGCAGGAACACTAATTACCGTGAAAAGGTTAGTATGTGGATTAAAAGATGGTTAAGTTTTACAAACCACCTGACACGAGATGTCATTTTAATCACATAGATACATGTTCTAGGAACATGGAATTTGACAGACCCCGAATGAGACATTAAATAGAATTGTGTTCGTGTCATTAATGTTTCTCATTCAGTGTCACGTTCTAAAGTATGAGGTATTTATCGTTCCCACTAAGAAATATGTATGTGTGATTGCTATCTACCGCTGTCCGTAAAAAGTAGTCATAACGGTAGCATTCCCATATGTATAGCTTAGCTGAGGAAGTGATAGTCTACCAAAAGTACTATTTGTCCCTCGTATCTCTATACGAGCTATAGCATCACTGGGCCCCTTGATAGAGTTAGATTATCTGCTAGCGGTATAATTACAAGAGTAATTATATTTGATAATCTGCTCAAGATCAAGAAAAGATTCAGTTAGCAAGGATGACACACATCTACCTTGAAACTGATCTGATAACTATGAGACA
>JARJHM010001008.1:0-89139 GCA_033356055.1 Carex pumila | reverse complement strand
AATCTTCTTCAAGAAGATTTTCTTTTAAATCTTCTTCGGGAAGATTAAATTAAAAAATGCATTTCATATAAAATTCTATGAATCATACTAAACATCTCAAAATAAATATAAATAAATTGATAACTTATTTCATTTCGCAATTACTAGAAAGTATTATTTATATAAATAAAATTAAAATAAAAGTTACTAAAATTACCTTGAATCTTCAACTAGTAGAGCTCTCGTGCTGATAACGTGTTATAAAATAAATGTGAACAAGCATAAAGAAGAATAAGCAAAATAGAGATGAAAAGATGACAATCTCTTTATTCATACATTTCTCATGTGTGTACAATACAAGATTACAAAGCCTCTATTTATAGGCTACAAATTGTAAATGAAAAATTTCATCTAAATAAAATGGAGAAATAAATTCCAATAGTAGTGGCCATCAATTCCAATTGTAGTGCATAGAGTAGTGGGGATAGTGGGAAATGAATGTTGAGAGTTATGGACATCCACATTAATATTTTATTCATAACACTTCATTCATTCACTATAATTATTGTTGCATTGTTGGCTACATGAACAAGATTTTGATTTACCCAACTTGTGCAAGGGTCGAGCCAAAAAGGAATCTGTCCGCAATTTAGAAATGTGGACACTTAATTTCTTTAGAAACTGCAGACGTAGTGAAACTAGAAATTATCAAAAATTGTAGCTATTTGATTTAATTTTTATTTTAAAAATGGTATAAATAAAAATTTCAGCCTCTTGGTAGAATAATACAAATTTTGTGGGAATATATGCAAAAAAAAAATGACAATGTCAAAGAACTATCAAAGTACGAGACATCCAATAATAATAAAAAATTACGGAAGTAGAACAAATCTTGAACAAACATGCAACAATCTCAGTACCGCACCTTTGTAATTGACTTTATTCATTTTAAAAAATTATGTCTGGCCGTTTCATCATCTATGACAGCATTTAAATGCAATTCCTCGCATTTTGTGCCGAAATTTTTATTTGTAATATTTTCTTAAAAATAATAAACTAAAAAACTTTTTCTTTCTATGAAATTCGAGTTCTACTATAGCCGTAGAATACCGGTGCGGACTCAAAGACTAAGATCCACACTATGCCTATGCTGATGCGGTCCTAGACAAAGGTCCGCACCAATGTTATGCGGCCTAGCTTTTTTTTTTTTTTTTTAATCTTACTATGATTTCAATTTGATTTATACAAAATATGCATTTAAGGTAGTCTGGCCTGTAAAATTTTGATTCCTCTCAAGAATGTGAATTCCAAAAAATAACATTTTGTTTTTTTAGACGAGAAAACAAAAGAAAAATGATGGAGTTGCATAACACTAATGCGAATTCCTGTTTGAGACTACATCGGCGTGCAGCATTGATGTTTTGTAACTGTGGTAAATTTCAAATTTCTCAGGAATTGAGATTTTTTGGGTTTTTTTTTTTAAAAATGGTAGAAATAAAAATTTTGGCATTTTGTGATAGGGAAAGAGAGAGGAAGGGAAGTGAGAATGAAAGAGACATCTGGGAAAAATTACATCGGATAGATTTTTCTTATCAGAGGTTAACATAAAAAATATAGAAGTTAAAAAAAATTGAAAACAAGATGGAAGATTTCTTTGATAAATAGATGAAATCAAATCAATAAACTATTCTAATTGGGACCACTTGACTTTATACTACATTAATTTATTAACCTTCTAATTTATTATTTATTAACCTTCTAATTTACTAGTTAAGCGGTCAAAAACGTTCAAAAAGTAAATGCACTCAAATTAATTTATTAACCTTCTAATTTTGACCACTTGACTTTATACTACATTAATTCGAATGTTTAAAAGTTTCACATGTAGATGCATCACACGTAAGGTAGGCGGATTTCAACAGTTCGGATTCGTCGTTTGAAATCAATTTTATGAGTTTTAGAGTTAAGCTTACCAAAACTTTGGTGAGTTTAAGAGCACCCTAGTTCTACTCTTTATAAAATATAGAAGTCCATTATAAAAATAATGAATAAAATTTTCACTGGTACAGTTAAGTACTGATTAGAGTTTTAATAAAACCCGACTCGGGTATACCCGTCCGTGCCCGCCCGTACCCGCTGACTGGGGTACCCGTACCCGAGGTCGGGTATGGGTCGGGTACTCGGGTACACGGGTACGGAAAAAAACCGGACCGGACCCGTTTTTTTTTACCAATACCCGACCATACCCTACCCGAGTTTACCCGTACCCGACTAAACCCGTACCCGAGTACCCTAGTACCTGTACCCGTATACCCGAGTACTGTTCATCCCATTTCAAAATTCAACAAATCTGTTTTTTCCCCCCCAAAACCGGTGCCATCATCCATCCCATCCGGACCAGACCGGCCGGACCCACCCGGACCGGACCGGACCGACCAAATGGGACGGTTTTTTTTTTTTTTTTGCTTTCTGCTGTTATTCTTTAAAAATAAAAATTTTAAATTTTATCCCTCCAACCAAAATTTCTTTAAATACCCCTCTTCCTCCCTTCATTTTCACATCTCCATCTCAATTCTCATTCTCTCAATCTCTTATTCTCTTAATCTAAATTTCTATTATTCTCAAATTTTAAATTTATTGTTAAGAAAATATATAGTTGTACATTTAATTCCTTCTACAAATACGCAAACGGAATTACGAAGGTATCGAAATTACGAAGTTCGGGACCTTCCGCAAGATTTTTCCGCGAGATTTAAAGGTTATATTTATTTCATGTTAGATTAATTTATTTTTGTAGAGTAAATTTAGTTTATGTAGATTTATTGGATGTTAAGTAATTAGATATTTAGATTTGTTAGATTTATTTTATGTTAGGTTTGTTAAGTAATTAGATTTATTAGATTTATTGAATATGTTAGATTTATTTAGTTTATGTTAGATTTGTTAGATGTAAAGTAATTAAATTTGTTCTGATGCTAGATTTTATTTTTGAAATTCGGATTTATTTTTCATAGGTTTAAAAAATAGGTTATATTTATTTTTGAAAATATGTGAAGTAATTAGATTAGTTTTGAATAGGTTAGATTTATTTTTGAAAATGTTAGATTTATTTTGAATAGGTTAGATTTAATTTCTGTTTTTCAATTTCTGTTTTTTTGTTTCTGTTTTTTAATTTCTGTTTTTTTATTTCTGTTTTTTAGATTTATTTTTGTAAATGTTAGATTTATTTTGAATAGGTTAGATTTATTTTTGAAAATGGTAGATTTATTTTGAATATGTTAGATTTAATTTCTGTTTTTTAATTTCTGTTGTTTTATTTCTGTTTTTTAATTTCTATTTTTTAGATTTATTTTTGTAAATGTTAGATTTATTTTGAATAGGTTAGATTTATTTTTGTAAATGTTAGATTTATTTTGAATAGGTTAGATTTATTTTTAAAAATGTTAGAATTATTTTGAATAGGTTAGATTTATTTTTCAAAATGTTAGATTTATTTAGAATAGGTTAGATTTATTTTTAAAAATGTTAGAATTATTTTGAATAGGTTAGATTTATTTTTGAAAATGTTAGATTTATTTTGAATAGGTTAGATTTAATTTCTGTTTTTTATTTTCTGCTTTTTTATTTCTGTTTTTTTTCTGTTTTTTAATTTCTGTTTTTTTTTCTTTTTTTTAAGTTCTGTTTTTTAATTTCTGTTTTTTTAATTTCTGTTTTTTTATTTCTGTTTTTTAGATTTATTTTTGTAAATGTTAGATTTATTTTGAATAGGTTAGATTTATTTTTGAAAATGTTAGATTTATTTTGAATAGGTTAGATTTAATTTCTGTTTTTTAATTTCTGTTTTTTATTTTCTGTTTTTTAATTTCTGTTTTTTTGTTTCTGTTTTTTAATTTCTGTTTTTTTTGTTTCTGTTTTTTAATTTCTGTTTTTTAATTTCTGTTTTTTTTATTTCTTTTTTTAGATTTATTTTGAATAGGTTAGATTTATTTTTGTAAATGTTAGATTTATTTTGAATAGGTTAGATTTAATTTCTGTTTTATAATTTCTGTTTTATAATTTCTGTTTTTTATTTTCTGTTTTTTAATTTCTGTTTTATTGTTTCTGTTTTTTAATTTCTGTTTTTTTGTTTCTGTTTTTTAATTTCTGTTTTTTAGATTTATTTTTGTAAATATTAGATTTATTTTGAATAGGTTAGATTTATTTTTGAAAATGTTAGATTTATTTTGAATAGGTTAGATTTAATTTCTGTTTTTTATTTTCTGTTTTTTAATTTCTGTTTTTTTTGTTTCTGTTTTTTAATTTCTATTTTTTTGTTTCCATTTTTGAATTTCTGTTTTGAATTTCTGTTTTTTTATTTCTGTTTTTTATTTCTGTTTTTTAGTTTTATTTTTGTAAATGTTAGATTTATTTTGAATCGGTTAGATTTATTTTTGTAAATGTTAGATTTATTTTGAATAGGTTAGATTTAATTTCTGTTTTTTAATTTCTGTTTTTTAATTTCTGTTTTTTATTTTCTGTTTTTTAATTTCTGTTTTTTTGTTTCTGTTTTTTAATTTCTGTTTTTTAATTTCTGTTTTTTAATTTCTTTTTTTTGTTTCTGTTTTTAAATTTCTGTTTTTTTATTTCTGTTTTTTAATTTCTGTTTTTTTGTTTCTGTTTTTTGAATAGGTTTAAAATATGACAACTCCTCCTCGCGACGGGAATGAAGATTTTGCCTCGAGATTGTCGGCCTCACTTTTTGGCCCCGATATGCCACGATCTCATTATCCACAAAATTATCCGCCTAATTTTCTTGGTAGTTCTTCCTCTCAAATGCCACCACCTAATTATCCACAAAATTATCCACAAAATTATCAAAGAAGGGACCAAATGCTAGATTTAAATTATCAACAACCCCCACAAATGAGTGCACCGCCATCGTATTATACTTCAAACGATCCAAACGTATTCATTCCACAAGAATCACTTCAACCGACACCATCGTATACATATGGAGGCATGAGCTCTTCTGTAGCATCGAGTCAATTCACTGACACTGCCACTGCAGTAGGTACTCATTCGACAGCTGAACCTGAAATTGAAGAAGTTGTCGCTCCTTCGACAAGTAGACCCCCAAAAGCACCAACAGAAAAGAAGACTAAAAGAGAAAGAGCTCCTCCCGATTACAATCAACCGTGGGCGAGATTTTATGAGATTACCAGAAATGAGAGAGGTATTATGGAATTTCTAGATTGTAAGGTAAAAAATTGCAATAGACATTTTGAGTATAAAAATGGTATGAGCAGCTTTAAAAGACATTCTAAGATGCATGAAAAAAAGCATCAGGAACCAGAAGAAGATGCTGAACCGAAAATAATCCAAACCCATATTAATGCAGATGGTACCAGAACCAACCCAAAATTTGATGAATAAAAAATGCTTAGTGAATTGGCTCTGTACATTACCCATAAAGAACAACTAATAAGTATGGGTAGTTGCATGAGTTTTTTCCGGTTATGCATTCGGGGGTTAGGCCAACCAATGTATAAGAGGATGCATCATAAAAAGATGGTTGGTGAAATAAAAAAACAGTTTCTCTCTAAAAAAGATGATCTTAAAGCTATATTTGCATACCAGAATAATAAGGTCTCGATTACATCCGATATATGGACTGCCGGTAAACATGGACTTGGGTACTCTTGTGTTACCGGGCATTGGATCGATGATCATTGGTTATTACAAAAAAGGGTATTATTGGAGTGCTAGATTCCCCGCACACTGCAAATGTAATTTTCAAATACATTATTTCCGTTTTAGAAGAATATAACCTTAAGAGGGATATGGCTAACAAGGTTTTTTCTATCTCATTTGATAATGCGAGCAACAATATAGCTTCCATTGAGATTTTTAAACGATCACTAAACCCGATCATGAATGGTGAAATGTTTCACCAAAAGTGTGCGTGCCACATACTTAATCTCGTCGTGAAGGCGGGTCTTAAAACGGAAGCCGTAAAACTATTGATAATTAAATTTAAAAATGCTCTTAACCACGTTGTTTCAAACCAAGAAAGAAAATAAAAGTTTAGGGATCTGTGTGTCAAATATGGATTGGATAAGTTGAAAGTACCTTGGGATATAGATACCCGTTGGAACTCTACCTATAGGTTGTTGAACCGATGCATTCCTTACAAAGCTGTCATATGGGAGTTTTTGAGAAGCTCCACCCCCGAGGCACTACAATTGGAACTCACTGACGGAGAATGGGAGCAACTACAAAGGCTATGCAATTTCCTTCAAACCTTTTTTACAGCAACCGTACAACTATCCTGCTCATACTCACCGACGTCATTTCAGTTGCTCAGACATCTCTATGACATCTCCAAGGTGTATTGTCAATTGGAACAAGCTGAAATCTACGATAAATCTCTCACACCAATCGTAGATGCCATGAAACAAAAGTTTCTCAAATATTGGGAAGATGTACCGCTCGTCGCGATTATAGCGAACTGCCTCAACCCGGCATACAAAAAGTTTTACACGATCAAAGTAGTTCAAAGGTATAAAGATAATCTACGTTTAGACAATACCAGGGTGGAGGCATACGTGGATTCGAAATTCGAAGAGATGTTTAACATATACAACTCAAGAATGAGTGCCAACCAAAACCCATCTTCGTCCTGTGCCACCCCTAGGTATGAATATAAATATACATTTGTTTTTTAATCTTTATTATTTATAATATATACATTATTTGTCCACTAACTTTTTAAAATTTTTTAATAGTTTCACTTCCAGGAGTACTAGCAGTGGTGGTTTGTTAGCAGATTTTCAGTCGGAGATCGAACCACAAACAACAAGCGAGCTAGTGACCTATGTATCGATGATGAACGAAAGTGAACATGGACTTGACATCATGGCATGGTGGAGGAGGCATCAAAGGGCCTTTCCAACACTGGCGATGATGGCTCGCGATGTATTTGTCGTGCTTGTGTCAACCGTCCCTTCTGAAAGTTGTTTTAGTTCGGCGAACAGGATCCTCTCCGATAAACGCAGTAAGTTGGGTCCACATGTTTTTGAAAGACTTGTGTGCTTGAAAGATTGGATTCAAGCTGAAGAGCGCAGGCAACATGTGCCTGAAGCATCATCATCCGAAGTCGGCACTGAAGAAAGCGGTACCGAGGTGCGGCACCAGGCTAATTCGGATTCAGACGGTGCGGAAGAGAGCGAAGAATGGTATAGGAATGAAAACTTCTAGATAGGTAGTGTCGGTATAAATTTCTAACCTCTTTTAGTCTTTATCATTATTTTTTAAATTATAAATTTCTAAATATTTCAATTAGTTTTTAAATTATTCATTTTAAAGAAGAATTACTAACAAAAAAAAAGTTAGAACTCTGCCTATGTTATTTTACATAGCCGGTCCCAAGCCCGGAATAAAGAAGGAGGGTAACTTCTATTGTTTAAAAATTTCGAAATATAAATAAATTATGAAACTATATAATTAGAATCAGAATTTAAAAATAAAATTAAAAACAGAAATTAAATCTAACCTATTCAAAATAAATCTAACATTTACAAAAATAAATCTAAAAAACAGAAATTAAAAAACAGAAATTAAAAAACAGAAATTAAAAAAACAGAAATTAAAAAACATAAATAAAAAACAGAAATTAAAAATAGAAATTAAAAAACAGAAATTAAATCTAACCTATTCAAAATAAATCTAACATTTACAAAAATAAATTAAAAAACAGAAATTAAAAAAACAGAAATTAAAAAACAGAAATTAAAAAACAGAAATAAAAAAACAGAAATTAAATCTAACCTATTCAAAATAAATCTAACATTTACAAAAATAAATCTAAAAAACAGAAATTAAAAAACAGAAATTAAAAAAACAGAAATTAAAAAAAGAAATAAAAAAAGAAATAAAAAAACAGAAATTAAAAAACAGAAATTAAATCTAACCTATTCAAAATAAATCTAACATTTACAAAAATAAATTAAAAAACAGAAATTAAAAAACAGAAATAAAAAAAACAGAAATTAAATCTAACCTATTCAATCTATATACCCGTACCCGACTACCCGAGTACCCGTACCCGTATACCCGAGTTACTGTTCATTCATTTCAAAATTAAAAAATTCTGATTCCCCCCCCCCCAAAAAAAAAAACAGCAAAAAATCAAAAAAAAAACAACAAAACAACAACAACAAAAAACAGCAAAACAAAAACCAATAAAAAAACCAAACAAAAAAACAGCAAAAAAAAAAAAAAAAAAATACCCTACCCGCCCTACCCATACCCGTACCCGCCTTACCCGTCTAGGGTACACGGGTAAGGGTATAACTCGGGTAGGGTATGGGTTTTGAAAATTATACCCACCATACCCGTACCCGAATACCCTTGTACCCGAGTATACCTGTACCCGAGTTATACCCGTACCCAAGACGGGTATACCCGGGATACCCGTACCCGCCCGAGTATAAATACTCTAGTACTGATAGGTCCTAACTTATATAGTTACTTATAAAGCTCTGATTAAGTCATTTAGAAAGCCAAACAATACAACTGGTACAGTTAAGTACCTGACAGTTCTTACCAAGCAAGTAATTAAGCCTTGCTTTTCCAAAAAAACAATGAATAAAATACCAGTAAATATATATTTTAGGAAAAGTCCTTAGACATAATTTCATTCAAACTAAATCAGTTCAAATTACATCAATGCTACATTCAATTACAACACTTCTCTCTAATTTACTACTGTTACATTCAATTGCAAAATATAAAATTACAAACAAAATATTTCTATTGATTACATCCAATAACCCGGTAACTCTTTGTTGTTCTCTTATTCTTGTACCGTAAAGGATCTAACTATTGTTGTTCACAAATCTCTTCCATTAGGCATTGTTGGTGCAAACCTGAGTAGTACTGTTATTGCCTTCTAACCCCGTACTAGTACCCCTTCCTACTCGATGTTGTAGTGTATCAATGCAGTACCTGAGTAATCACACAAAGAAAGAGAGCGGGCTAGGAGGAGGGGGTAGGAAGAGAAGTAAAAGAAATCGGTGGGAGGTCGAGCTGAGTTGGTCGGAGGAGAGAGAGACGAGCTAATGGTGAAAATAAAATTGCCTTCGATTCACATTCGAGAATGGTCAATGATTTGACCTTCGATTTTATGCGAGGGGAACGGAGAGAGGGGGGAGGAGGCAAAATCCGTTGAGAGAATAGCTAGCGTGAGCAGAATCACAAGAGCGAGCAAAGAGGACGTTGGGTATTGACACCGAGTCTGGGAAAGAAGGTATTGAGAGGAGTTCTTACGATGAGAAAAAAGACACAAGTTCTCCCAAAAAAAAAAGGAGAGAAAAGAGAGACGAAGATAGTTGATTCCTTTAGGCGGAGGAGGTAGGGTTCGTATTATTTGATTAAGGGTATTTTAGGTATTAATGGGGCTGTTCAGCAACATCTTTTAATTTTAGTTAGGATTAAATTCTAAGGAAGCTTAAGGAACTAGTGTTTGGTAAACTAAAGGAAAGGATAATAGATTAAGGAAGTTAAAGGAGGGGAAAAAATGCCTTAAGAAATGGACAGCGGATTAAGATCCGGACAAAATGAGGGTAAAGGAGGTAAGCTTAATCCGTGTTAAGGAACTGGTGTTCGGCAGAATTACGTAGCTAAAGAAGCTAAAGGAGGTTCCTTTAACTTTAAGAAGGCTTAATCTTGTCCAACCAAATAGCCCCAATAAGATTAATGCAGTATAAATGGCATTTTCACAAATTAATCAAATTTAGAATGACATTTTCTCAATTTTCAAGTTTGGAGTGGCATTTTCACAATTTTTTCGAAAAATTAATGGGACTAAATCATTAGTATTAATATGTCTTCAATATTACCATTAGTTTGATTATATTGATTTCTAACTCAAATATAAATTAATCTATACACTAAATGCAAAAATATTCCGAACTATTAATTTGATCCCATTATCCTATCTATTTTATAAAAAGAAAAAAACAATCGATCTCCTTTCGTTAATTTGATAGTTTTAATCTCAAACCTACATTGATCTCACTTAACATACTTTGGCATAATTTTCCGAATGGACCAAAAATTCCCACAAATCCCATAAACGTGGGCATGCCATGCCTTTTTTTATTGTTTTGTTTCAATAGTTCCTTTACAGTTGTAAAAATTCAAAATTATCAAAATTATTCACAAATTTTTACGAATTATTTTTCAATTATACTCAAATTATTTGAATAATTTATATTCTTTCTTAAAGCTTCATTTTTTTTATATATTCATATGCACTATAACACAATAAATTATTCTCCAAATTCATATATCTTTGTATAATTTCTTTTTAATATAAGTTGAGATCAAGTTATCCAACACATTTTAAATCCCTATGTATTAATATAGAGGATTTACTCACTTTGTGGATTATGAACCTATAATCTCCCATATAAAAGCTATGTACTTTTGTCAATTGACCAAAGATAAGTTTTTCAAATTATTTTTAAATTTATAATTTGTCACAATACCACAGATGGATGAAATTTAGAAACTTCAACAACAACAAAAATATTCGGACTGAAGAATAATCTTTGGTGTTTTTTGTTTGTTAATTTCAACAGCATGGACATAATATTTTTACGATCGCATCTCTAGTTCCAGCACGAACTTGCAAAATTCGTTCTTAAAATTTCGGTTAGACAATATAAGCTTACGTAGTTCATTGCCGAAATTTTTATTAATAAAAAATTAATTAATTAAATATCGATAATGGAGAACGAATCTGAGTTATTTTCAGATATAGAGAAAACGTAGTCTATAACATCCAAAGGACGTTATAGATTATCACATCTTGAAACAATGCCAGTTTATATCAAAACATGGTATGTTTCTGGTAGAAACAGAGACCAAAACAGGCTGTTTCTGACCGTAATAGTCTATAACGTCCAAAGGACATTATAAACTATCATGTTTTCTCTATATCAAAAAAAAAAACTCAAATCCGTTATTTTTATTAATAAAAATTTCGGTAGTTCAGTCAGTAAAAATATATATATATTATCTTGATTAAAGAAAATTTCCAAAATTTTGCTAATGGTTGCCAGGTAGGTTGGTGCCAAAAGGAGGGTATATCCAGCATTTTCCCAATTCCAATCTTAATTGATATGATTTCATCATCAAAAATTCGTCACCATTTTGAAAGCAAGGACATGTCCTTCCGTGTACTAATTTTTTTATTCAAGCAATCGACGTGCAAGTAAATTCAAACATAGACGAGTCAATGCAACTTATCCGTCCATGTATTGACAATTTGACATTAACATGGAAAGCAATAATAAAGGGCAATGGGAAGATAAGTCTTTAACGTGAAAACAAATTAATGCAATTCAAGTGTATTCACCGAGTCAGAAGGTTTTGAAATTTTATTATCATTTATTAAAATAATATAACACCTAGCTCTCTGATTAAGACTACTTAAAAATCCAATAAATGTAAAATGTTTGGCAAGTGGCATCTATATGACCAAGTAAAATAATCAATACAATCCAAATAAAGATTGCTGGATAGAGACGGAAATAAAAGAAATAAAAAAATAAAAATAAAAACGCCAACGGAATGAGAACAGTCCGATGAGCAGATGAGCAGATGAGCATCGACCCAAACTCAATCTAATATCAGGTTTAAATTATCAAATTTGTATCAAAGTTTATATAGATAATTTTAAAATTCGTACGAAACAAATGCATACAAATCTTGACGTCATATCGCCCTTGTAAAAGACTAATACATAATTTGTGGAAATATGTACTAAAAAAGATGAATAGTCAAAGAATTACTAAAGTACAAAGCATCCAATAATATTGAACAAATATTGATTAACATGCAACCTAAGTACCTAACATTTGTATTTGACTTTATCCATTGGCCGTTGCATTAAATAAAAAATCTGTCCGTTCCATCATCTATGACAGCATTTAATTGGGTGTACTCACATTTTGTGATAGGGAAAGGAGAGGAAAGACTGAGAATAAAAGAGACATCCAATAATAATATTTTTGTTGTAAAATAAAGATAAAAAAATCAAACAAGATATTGACAATGTATAAGATAGTTATCTTTTATTTTTATTATTTTCTTGTGTGTAAAATACAATCTTGCAATCCTCTATTTATAGGTAGAAAATGTAAATAACAAGCCATGGTAAATTAATTGTATTGATAAATGAGAAGAGAATAACATAAATCTTTATAAGGAGTTTTGAAGTAATTATAGAAGAGTTGCAAATGGACATCCATCCATAACTTATTTTATTTATAACACTTTCCCTTGGATGTTCATTGTTCATTATACGTTGTTAATATGATACTTCAAGATCAATATTAACATGATACTTCAGGATCAACATGATACTTCAGGATCACGTACTGCCTCATTAAAAACCTTACAAAGAAAAACCCATTGGGATAAAAACTTAGTTAAGGGAAAAAGAGTACAGTGCGTATAACGCTTCCCCTCATTTTGATATCATTGAATATCCTTCAACCGATGTAGACCTATCTTCTTTGTGAGTTGTACAAAAACCTTTGTCGGTAAAGATTTTGTGAATAGGTTTGCTAGATTGTCGATTGATCGGACTTGGCAAACATCTATTACGCCTTCCTTTTGTAGGTCATGTGTCGAAAAGAACTTTGGCGCAATATGTTTAGTTCTGTCTCCTTTGATATATCCTTCTTTGATTTGTGCAATGCATGCTGCATTATTTTCATATAGCGGAGTAGGATTTATCTTGATGTTTTCAAGTCCGCATTCTTCTTGAATGTTTTGAATCATTGACCGTAACCAAACACATTCTCGACCCGCCTCGTATAGAGCGATTAGCTCGGCATGATTTGATGATGTTGCCGTAAGAGTTTGTTTTGTCGATCGCCATGAAATTGCAGCTCCACAATAGGTGAATATGTATCCCGATTGGGATCGTGCTTTATATGGATCCGACAAATATCCAGCATCTGCATATCCAATTAAATTGGATTTTGTATCCTTTTGATAGTATAACCCCATATCTCTAGTTCCGCAGAGATACCGAAATACTTGTTTAATTCCATTCCAATGCCTTCTAGTTGGTTTGGAACTATATCTTGCTAACACATTTACTGCAAATGAGATATCAGGTCTTGTATTATTTGCAAGATATAATAATGCCCCGATTGCGCTTAAGTATGGCACTTCAGGACCAAGCACTTTTTCATTATTTTCTTGCGGGCGAAAGGGATCATTTTCTGCATTTAGCGATCGTACGACCATTGGTGTGCTCAAAGGATGAGCTTTATCCATATTGAATCTTTTTAATACTTTTTCAACATAATTTGATTGATGGATAAATATTCCATTCTTTAGATGCTCGATCTGCAGGCCGAGACAAAATTTTGTTACACCAAGGTCTTTCATTTCAAATTCATTTTTCAACAATTTTGCAGTATTCTCAATCTCTTCAGGAGATCCAATAATGTTTAAATCATCAACATACACTGCAATGATTGTGAAACATAGATTTGATCTTTTAATAAAAACACATGGACTAATTATATTATTATTATATCCTTCTTTTAGAAGGTACTCACTCAGTCGATTATACCACATTCGACCAGATTGTTTTAGTCCATATAAAGATCTTCTTAATTTTATAGAGTACATCTCTCTAGGTTTTGACTTATATGCTTCAGGCATTTTCAATCCTTCTGGGACTTTCATGTATATATCAATATCAAGTGAACCATATAAATAGGCTGTTACAACATCCATAAGTCGCATTTTTAGATTTTCTGCAACTGTCAGACTTATTAGAAATCTGAGAGTTATCGCATCTACTACAGGTGAATACGTTTCTTCATAATCAACTCCTGGTATTTGTGTAAAGCCTTGTGCCACCAGCCTTGTTTTATATCTCACAATCTCATTTTTCTCATTTCTTTTTATGACAAATACCCATTTGTAACCTACAGGGTTAACATCTTTGGGTGTTTGGACTACAGGTCCAAATACTTGCCGCTTGTCTAATGAACTTAATTCTGCTTGTATGGCATCTTTCCATTTATGCCAATCATTTCTTTGTCTACACTCTTCGAGAGTTTTTGGCACATTATCTTCTTCGTTTATAACATCGCTTGCTATAGTGAATGCAAATATTTCATCAACATGTGTTTTATTTCTATTTAATATAGTACTATTTATTACATAATTTATAGAAACCTCATAATCATTTGGTACTTGAGTTTCTTCTAGAATTTCATCAACCTCTTCTAGGGTTTTATCGACTTCTTCAGGAGTTTTACCATTAATCTCTTTCGGGATTTTATTGACTTCTTCAGGAGTTTTATCATCAACCTCTTCTAGGGTTGAACCAACTGCTTTATTCTGCTCTTTTCTTTTACGTGGATTTACATCCTTGGAACCAAGTGGTCTTCCACGTTTTCTACACACATTAGATTCATTAGATATTTTTGTAATGTCAATTCGAGCAGGTGCATTTATAGCTGGAATATGTGATTTGGTAACTCTATTCGTATCGGTGAATGCATCAGGCAATTCATTTGCAATTCTTTGCAAATTTATGATCTTTCGAACTTCGAGTTCACATTGACCACTTCGGGGGTCAAGATAAGATAACGATGAATTCCAAGTTACTTGTTTATCCAGTTTTTGTTTTTCTTCCCCTAAATTTGGGAATATTGATTCATTAAAATGACAATCAGCAAATCTTGCTGTAAAAACATCTCCTGTTAATGGTTCTAAATATTTAATAATAGAAAGAGAGTTAAAACCAATATAAATTCCCAGCCTTCTTTGAGGTCCCATTTTTGTGCGTTGTCGAGGAGAAATTGGAGCATATATAGCACAACCAAATATCTTTAGATGAGACAAATTTGGTTCTCTTCCAGAGACCAATTGTAACGGGGAATACTTCTGATCAGCAGTTGGTCTTAATCTAATGAGTGCAGCGGCATGTAATATGGCATGTCCCCATGCAGAAGACGGTAGACTAGACCTCATAAGTAATGGTCTGCATTATCAAGCCGGATTCTTCTAATTTGATAATCCGGAAAATTAGCTCTCAATTGGATAATTTGTGCTAATAGTCTAGCAAATGCAACATTTCTTGTTGCTAACAAACTCACATGTGACCAGCGTGTTGATGCATCAATTAACACCATAAAATATCTAAACGGTCCACATGGAGGTGTAATAGGTCCACATATATCTCCTTGAATTCTTTCTAAAAATGAAGGAGCTTCAGGTCCAACTTTATTTGGAGATAGCCTACTAATTAGTTTTCCAAGAGAGCATGCTTCGCATGTCATATCTTTTGATAATAGGATCTTCATGTCCTTTAGGGGATGCCCATTTGCACTTTCAATTATTCTCCTCATCATTATATTTCCTGGATGACCCAATCTATCATGCCACAATGTAAATAACTTTGGATCAACTAACTTCTGGTTAGTAACCATATTTGATTCTATTGTACTTATATAAGTTCCATATAGTCCAGAGGACAATGCTTGCATCTTTTCCATTATGATTTTATGGTTATTCTTAATAGATGTGATATGAAGATATTCGCAATTTCTCTCATTCATAGTTTCAATATGATAACCATTCTTTCGAATATCTTTAAAACTTAGCAGATTTCTTCTGGATCTACTTGAATATAATGCATCATCTATTATTAATTTTGTTCCTTCAGGTAACAAAATATAAGCTCTTCCGGAGCCTTCTATTAAATTACTTGTGCCAGATATAGTGTGAATATTAGTCTCACCAAGATACAATTGTGAAAAGTATTTCTTACTTTTCAATATGGTATTAGTTGTTCCACTGTCTACCAGACATGAATCTTCATTACTTATCATTGCGTCAGCCATTTTCCTTTAAAATAAAAGAATGCAATAACTTCCACTTATTCATTAACTTTATTTGCATAAAAAAATTGAAATGTAAATTTAAACCTTTAGTAAACATAAACATAAAATTGTACATTTTATTTTTCTCCCTTAGTAAAAGTGTTTATTTTTTCATCCGCATTATGGAATAAATCTGATACATCAAGATGTGCATCCATATGGCATTAATTTCCGGGATCATTTTCAGTAAAGTTAGTTTCCACATTTTTCCCCATTTTTTTTTTAAGTGGCATACAACAGATACAACCAATAATTTGCCATCCCACATGTGTGACAAACATCTTCAAGATGTTTCCCTTTCTCATTTCTATTAATATCTATTTATAACAAAATACAACTTTAAGTAATTAATAACATAACTTCAAGTTATGATAAATGAAAAGGGAGATAAATTCAAGTTTTGTGAGATTTACCAAAATAGATACATATTAATAATTTCATATTATTAATATCATAACTTCAGGTTATTAATGCCATAAGTTTAGGTTATTAATATCATAACTTCAGGTTATGAAAAGGGAGATAAATAAATATAAATAAAAGAATACGTAAATGCATGAATAAATAAATTTAAATGTATTAATAACTTCAGGTTAATATTATATAACTTCACGTTATAATAAAATATTTTATTTAATAACTTCTGGTTATTAAATTGCTTGACTGCGCAATTGTAGAATTTAAGTTGAATTAACTTCGGGTTATATTTTCATCCAATGACCTATAATAACTGCTGGTTATTATATTAATTTTATATGAAAATTTCTAATCAACTTTAAGTTTTAATTGGGAATAATTCAGGTTATTATTCATCCAGTGGCCTATAATAACTGCTGATTATTATACTAATTTTATAGTAAAAATTCTAATAGAACTTCAGGTTCTAAATAAACATTTAGTTTTGATAATAACTTCAAATTATTATTCCATCATTCACTTGAAGGAATGATTCTTATAAACTAAAACAAATATAATCAAAAATTTAAATGAAATTTAAATTAATGAAAGATATAAAAATTAATCACATAAATTACTTACAGGATTACTTTGCAACTTCCGAGCAATTCGTGCTGATAACGTGTTGTAAAATAAAGATAAAGAAATCAAACAAGATATTAACAATGTATAAGATAGCTATCTTTTATTCTTATTCTTTTCTTGTGTGTAAAATACAATCTTGCAATCCTCTATTTATAGGTAGAAAATGTAAATAACAAGCCATGGTAAATTAATTGTATTGATAAATGAGAAGAGAATAACATAAATCTTTATGAGGAGTTTTGAAGTAATTATAGAAGAGTTGCAAATGGACATCCATCCATAACTTATTTTATTTATAACAATTTTGTTTTTTTTTATAAACATGATAGTAACATCCAATAATAAATTGTTAGATCGGATTATCAGAAAATCGCTGTTTTGGATGAAAATATAAAAATTGCACCAATTTATAAAAGAGGAGAGTTCAAATGCATTCAAATTTTTGTGCATTCAAATGCACTTTATTTTTTAAATTCTTTTTTTTTTACTGTTTTCAAAGTCCAGATAGTTAATCCGAACCGTTAGATGTTATCTATATATTAAGATGTTCTTGGAGACCAAATTTTACATTTTTTTGGGAATTTGTTCACTATTTATTAAGTCACTTTGAAAATCGCTAATTTTATATTTTCTGGACCATTGAATCAGCGATTTTCAAAGTGGTTTAATAAATACATATATTATACATACACATATACATATATTATATATACATAAAAAATAGAGATGTTACACAGATCGCTACAAGGAGAAAAGTGGAAAAAGTAATATATATATATATATATATATATTGAGACCGGATGGCTCCTCCGGTCTTGAGAAAAGGAAAAAGGTTAGACCGGAGGAGCCCTCTGATCTCTGTGTTTTTTTTTTTAAAAAAAAAAACAATCATGTTGGATTAGTAAAAATAATTTTTTTAATTATGGTTTATCAAAAAAATTCCAAAAGCAGGGTATATCCAGCATTTTTCGAGGCAAAAAAAGAGGGATAATTATTAATTGATCAATAAAGTAATGCTTATTAGTCAAGTGGCTGTGCAGACCTGTGCTGCTTCAAAATATGATTCCATCATCAAATATTCGTCACCATTGAATGCAAGGACACATGTGACACCGCCCAACACAAGTCAAATGATGGTCCAGTTCAGCAGTAGCAGTTTTATCCGTCGAAAACTGCATCTATTGATATATCTTAGTATTTGAATAGCCTGTTTGGATGGAGAGTAGAGGAAGGAATTGAAGGTAAAGAATAGAAGGGAGAGTAGATGAAGGAATTGGAGGAATGGAATAGAAAAAAAGATTAACATATTTAATTTCTTTGTGTTTTGATGATTAATGAGAGAAAATAAATTTAACTTTTTTTTCTGTTTTATTTCTTATTTTGTTAATTAAAATTTAGAAGGTTATTGAGAAATTCAGAAAGATAGAAACATATTTTATATGAGTTTTAACTTTCCTTTTCGTCTTATTTCTTATACGAGTTTTAATTAATGTGATTCAAAGTTTTATGGAAAAATAGAAACATATTTTACAATTTCATGTAAAATATTATTATAAAACTAGAACGAAATCTTAAATGGCGTGATAATTATGTGACGACTTTTGAAGATTTATGCTATTAATTAGTTAGGTGTGAGTTTTGAGTGCATTTTTAACGTGATCAGGGAGTGTCGAAATTATGTTTTATTTTGTGGGTCTCTCGTAGGATCTTTTGAGTGTCTCTAGATAGTATTTAAGAGTGTTTTGAAAACATAAAAAGTAGTTGAAGAAGTAAATGTGACTCTTGAATGATATTATAAGGCTATAAGATAAGCCAAACTGAAATGGTAAGTCAGTTTATAAATTAATACTAATTTTAACTCTTGAGTTTATCTATTATATTGTGGTACGTTTGGATGAAACAAATAATAGTTCGGAATAGCTCGCTAACTCCAAATTCGAAATAGCTGTTAACCCAACATTTCATAAGAATAACGGAATAGCAGCTAACCCAAACTATTCCTCGTATTGAGAATAGCATTTTTTTCATCCAAACATGAAATAATGAGAATAACTCGCTAAGAATAACAACTATTCCTAAATTAGCACTATCCCTATGTCATGCAAATGTACCCTCTGTGAATTGAGCTGAATTGAGCTTGCTTCTCGAGTAATTTATAATAGCACTTGCTAGTGTAGCCATCTGTGCAGTGCAGCCAGGCAGAAAATTAGCTCCACTAATCCTAGCTTTTAATTTTCTTGCTCTACCAATCTCTCTAGAATAAGTGGAGGCTATTTTTTCAAAATCCAAATAAACCTATAGCTTATTATGTTGAAACTTTTAAAAGAATTACTATTTTTTTTTAAATCCTATGGGAAATACATTGGGATAAAAAAATATCCAATACAAGACCATATATGTTAAGTATCGGATTATCATGCAAAAAAAAAGACATTAATAAGAAAGCTCCAAAAAGCAATCAAGATACTAAATATTCAAAATTAACAATCTCTACTGACAATATCCTAAGTGTACACAACAATTCAAAATCCATAGCTCCATACAGAATATCAGAAAACATGAAGTACAGATTTTGCTCTTCAGCTTAATGTACTTTGTGTGCTAAGATAGGCTCCTAAGCTGTTGACTTGGCCTTCTTTGGCACACGGTAAGCACCAACAACACATGCATGGTCACGCTCAAAAGGCTCCAATGTAACCTGCTCTGCTGGCTTGAACTGCTCAGCTTGCAGCTTCTTCACTTCACTTGCAAACACTGCCTCCGCCGGCACAGTCGAGTCGATACAGTTTGCCTAAATACAGTTAATAAATTGAGTTATTATTTCCATCATTTGAAACAAAATTCAAAATTGAGGTTCACATAAAATTCATCTGTTAAAGGGCAAAACCAAGTTTTGTTGTAAGCAATGAACCACAGTTAAAACGTTGCACATGTATGAATGATGTTTGAGTTAATTACTTTTATGTATCTTTCTGCAATGAGTGTTTATATTCATTTCATAATGAGTTGCTGTTTGGATTTGTTATGATGCAATAAAAATACAGATAAAACTACAAAAATTCAATATAGCAGAATATCTACCAGTAAAAAGGGAACAGATTAACATAAATACCTCAGAAAAGAAACTTGTATTAACCCTAAAATTTTGCCGCTAACAGAAATGATTGTACCTTGATCGAAATAACGAAATGACCTCCATTCTTCAAGAAATAGGACGCATTCAATGCTAAAATTCTTGCCTGAATGATTAAAAACAAGATAAAAACGTCATATCCAATAAATCCATGACATATGAGGTAGCACTATAGCCTTTGCCCAGTCTAATTCAGCTTAACCTTTCTAGACAACAGATGGCTCAACAAAAACACATTTAGGACACTGTCATTTCAAGTGAATAATTTTACCAAAGTGAAAGCTGTTTTAAAAAGGAAAATTAAACAACAAGAATTACTTTAGTACCAAATAAAACTTCAACGATAACATTCAATAATAGCAATTTAAGTATCAGTGGATGGAAAAAATAAAACTTCAAAGATAACATTCAAAAAAACAAGTACAAGATTCAAAAAGTATCCAAAAAGGACAAAGATTCTGATCTATGAATTTTCAACTCAACTCGGCAAGCTAGGAACTGTTTTCCTGATAACAATTTAAGAGCTATCATCAATGAACATGTACCAATTACATAAGCTATATATATGTACATAGGTGCATCACAATATATGGTAGAAGACCTTGCACTTGTAATAGCTAGCAAAGAAAAAGATAACACTCCTAAACAAACATTATGTTCAATTTTTCAAAATACCAGGAAAAGCTCATTGACAACAAAATATTTGATAGGTATCAAAGCACAAA
Organism: Carex pumila; assembly: GCA_033356055.1. Taxonomy (NCBI): domain Eukaryota; kingdom Viridiplantae; phylum Streptophyta; class Magnoliopsida; order Poales; family Cyperaceae; genus Carex; species Carex pumila. Next base: position 68,299 of record JARJHM010001008.1, on the reverse strand, counting down.
CAAAAAAAAAGAGTAAACAAAAATAGAACTGTGAATTGCATCAGATACTCAATTGTAATCATCCAAAGATGTAGTTAAGGGGAATCCGAGTATATAAATCTCATCATGAATATAATTGAAAAGAATCAAAGGTCATAAATAATATTAAATTAAAATGTAAACACAAAGTAGAGGGCACTTCAGTTGCATCAGATACTCATTTGTAATCATCCAAAGATGTAGTTAAGGGGAATCCGAGTATATAAATCTCATCATTTGCTTGTGCCATCATACTCAAAACTCAGAAATCATACAAAAATAAATATTCTGATGACTACAGATTGAAATTATTTTACACTATACCAAAAGGAAACTCATACCGAGGTGGAAAATGGGCTCTAGAATTTTCTAGAGGAATTATCTAGAGAAAAGTGTACCTGGTCAGGTTGTGCCACATCAGAGAAAATGACATCAACCATACCAACCAGCATGCGGTACCTGGCTGGATGCCTTGCATCCTCAATGATCGGTATCACATTTGTTCTCTTCTTGGCCATGTTAACCAAATCTCGGCCACTTCTATGTGAGAACTCAACCGCATATACAACTCCAGTCTGCCATAAAATAAAATGTTTTCAAGTAAAAAATAATGTTCAAGACAAGTATTAAGATAAAATATTAACATGGTTTAGAACTTACCGGTCCCACAAGGTCAGACACGTGGGAGACAGTGGTACCAGAAGCAGCACCAAGATAGAGAACCTTAGTTCCAGGGGCCTGAAATTTTAATTAGTATCAGAAATAACGAACAAACTCAACAAGTGTCAACATATATTATGTAAACCGCATTCTTTACAAAACCGACATGGTCAAGAACTATAATAGTCCACCAAGAAAGGTACAGATCTAAAAAGTGAATTTCAGCGATCCAGGTAACACAACATGTTATACTAACTGGTTCTATTAAAAAAAGGCAGTATTCTAGAACCAGACTAATGAATTAAACTATACATTAATCTACATGAAAAGAATGCAGAGTACATCATTACTAGAATCACAGTATAAACAATCTTACATTTAATAACTAATCTTCTGGAAATATCAAAAGATTTGAGTAGTAAAAACTTACAATCCAAATATTGTCCACACCGCCGATTATAGCAGCTGCCAGCTTGGATCTAAATGGATTCCAGACCCTATACTCAACCTTGGTTCCATCATCACCCTACAAATCGGGGAAAAATAAAAACTTATTACACTACGCCATACTTTTTCCCTTATTAATCAGATAGATACCAATAAAGCAATGAGACAAAAAACCTGAACAGAGATGCGCTTTTCTCCGTAGACAGATTCTCCAGCAGCCATGTTCTTCGTGCAAAGAGCATCCTCCTTCCCCTTCGCCAAAAACACCCCGTCGTGCCTATGAGGAACAACTGTAACCTTTGCTCCACCCTTCATACCTCCTCCTCTGCCACCTCTGCCGCCTCTCCCTCCTCCTCTCATACCGCCACGACCTCTTCCGCCGCCTCTGCCGCCGCTGTCACCTCTACCACCAAAACCTCTCCCACCACCATCCCGGCCGCCTCTTCCTCTTCCTCCGCTGGCACTGCCTCCCCTGAAAGGAGAGCCGCCACGCCCTCTAATTGGCGCCCTCATATCTTTGAATTGAATAAAAACTGAGAGGAGGCGGTCTGCGCTAGGGTTTTAGTAAACAGGGTTTTAAGAGTGAAGGAGAGGAGGCTGAGAGTGAAAGATTGTTTTTATAGATCAGGATTAGGGTTTATAGTTTTTCCGTATACAGCAGCACTTTAGGACTGGATCGCTATATGGGCTTTTTTGGGCTGCGCTTAATGCCCGTTTATTAAGGCTCTGATCGGAATATGAACTAAAAAGAATAGAGCTCAATTTAATAGGAAAGAAAAGAATAGATTGTCAATTGAATTTTGTTGATCAAAACCCGTAAATAGAATAAAAGAATTGAATATACATCTATTCTAAACAACCACTGGTATTGCTTAAAATTACTCTAGTGTCATTATCTAAGGTTTGGAAAATTTATTCAAAAGAAAAGGAGAAGATGAAAATAAGTAAAATGAAAACCTGGAAGGAAAGGAGGAGAAGAAAATTAGTTTGTCGGAGCTTCGACAGCCCTTAAACTGTTCAATCATTACCCTTCTCTCTCTGCAGTGAAACGGAGAAGAAAGAATAAAATCGACACTTCACTCTAGCCAAATCTCTAGTTTTTCGCTGGATTTCCTTTCGCGATTTCGACGCTTCCAAATCGCGCCAAATCTTTTCTTTTCCAATTGATCGTTCTCTTTCGATCACAGGAGAAGCGTCAATTCTATTTCAGATCAGAGTGTAAGAGTCTACTCTGAAGTTCAATTACTAGGGCAAATGAACAAAAGAAAAACTGAAATTATTATTTATATCCCAAAAAAAAAAATCGAAAGCTACGTCTTTTTGACAAGATTTCGGAAAATGCTCAACTCATAATTTTACGGTTTTAAGCTCCAAAACTATAAATTTAATTTACGGTTTTAGCCATCTCAAAACCGTAGAACAAATCCATAAATTTGTAAAACCGAAAATTAAAATTGCGGTTCTAAGTTGAAACCGTGAATTTAGTTCACAGTTTTAGGTTTTAAAATCCCCAATTTCAATAAGTTATAATTTGTTTATTTTGTTATTGAAATATTAGAAATATTTTATATATTTCATTGAAAATAGAGGAATTACATATTTTATTATAAATATTGCGACAAATAATCCGGATTAATATTTTTCATGCCGAATTTTTTGTGGCTGTAAGAAAAATTATAATATTTCTTTTTGTGTTATTGAAAAAAAATGTTTTGAATGTGAGTTATTGATTCCGGTTCAAAAGTCACTTCCAGATAAATGCAGAAAATATTGTGGACCTTCTATTTTTGAAAAAATAATAATTTTGTCATATGAATTGAAATTGGGGTTTGTAACATCGTGAATTTAATTCACGGTTTTAGCCTAAAACTTCAAATTGTAAAAACAATCCGGTTTTCCGAAACTGTGGTTTTGTTATGCTGTTTTGGAGAGGCTAAAGCTATAGATTTAATTTAGTTGGCTTAAAACCGTTAAATAAAATTGTGGTTTGAGTATTTTTTTTGAAATTTTGTCCAACGCAGTGCAGAATTCGAAATTTATTATATTTTTTAATATTAATAAAAAAATTCGGGAGAAATATAAAGCAGCAGTATTCACTTTATTACTGTCCAATTTATCTCAAAAGGTGAAGAGGGGTGAACGGAGAAAATCCTAATTATTTCTTTATGATTTGTTTAATCTCAATTTGATGAAAAGGAAAATATTTATTATCTTTTATTTTTTTGTTCATTCCAATTCAAAAGCATACTCTGACGATGTGATTTATAAAAAATAAAAAAGCTGGTAATTTTTTGTATATCTCTCAGAAATCTTAAAATTATATTTTTTTTTCCTTCTAAAATTTATAATAACATATTTGTCCTTTTAAATTTCAAAACTCACAAATTTACTCAATTTATTGTATTTTTAATAAAAACTTACTTATTATAAGTACTATTTTGACCCTTTATTAAAAGAATAAAAAAAATTGTAGCATGTGTAGAATACATAAATAATCAGTTTGTAAGGACAAATTGTTCATTTATCTACTTTTGATGGATATATGTTGATATTTAGATATATACTTGTGTTTATGATACTTGAGAAATGAATTATTATCCTCACAAACATGCTATGTAATAAAATGAATATTTTATAAATTACATATTTTTCTTTTTAATAAAGAGTAAAGTGAAAATTTTATAAATATGAAATGAATTTAATAGAAAAGACAAAAAAAATTAGGTAAATTCGTAATTTTTTAAATCTAAAAGAGTAAATATTATATTATAAATGTCTGAAAAAGAGGTTATGCAATTTTAATAGTTTCGAATTTTGATAGATATATGTAGAATTTCTCAAGCACAAAAAAAAAAAATAATAAATAAGAGAGAATAGTTCATTGAGAATAGGATTGTAAATGAGTCGAGTTTGAATAAGTTACTTCTAACTTGTGTTCAGTTTATTTAGTTAATGAGCAAGTTAATTCTATTAGGATGAAAATAACGAGCTGTAAAGTCAACATGAGTTCAGCTCATTACAAACTCGAGTTGGCTCACAACTCGTTTGACCAATCAATTTAATTAGTTATAGACTTATAGTTATATACTAGTAAGAGTTTATCTAAACACAAATAATTTAAATATAATTAACAAGGCAATTAAAAAAACAAAAAAAAATCCAAATAGCAGCTTAAGTGTCATTTAGAAGAGTATGGGATTTATTGTGATGAATTTTGTGTAACTCAAGTTGTTAATGAACAAGTTAGGGTATGCTCAAATTCAATTTATTTATTAAACAGCGAGTCAGTTAACTTGAGTTGGAACTGACTCGAGTTGTAAATGAGCAAGTTAAAGTGAACAGTTAACAAGCAAGTTATCAACAAGTTACGAATTTAAGTGATTTTGTACGGGCCGAATTGAGAGGTAGAAGATTGAGCACTCACACTGGGAAGAAAGCTTAGGTCTTTCGTTTGTATCTCCAAGGATGCGTTCTTTGTCTTCTTCTAACAATAAAATTGCATGCTTATGACATCTCGAAATGCAGTGTGCCCCACAAGTAGGCAATGTTTCATGTGTACTACTGGAATAGATTTGAAAAAAAAAATGGGTGAGCATCATGCTAAAATAGCACCCTTACTAGAAGTAGAAGCTACTACTACTAGTACTCCAAAACAGTAGAAGTTTACAAAAGAAATAACCTGACGTATGTTGGTTTTTCACTGTCACAGATACAGCATGCACTTAACCGCTCTCTGGAACAAACCAGGCAAGAGAAGGGATGAAATTAAACATGCTCTTTCCCTCCTCTTTATTAAACCGTGGAGCAAACAACTTCTTAAGCGCTTGTTCATTTGTCATGGAATTGTGCAGGATAGAATTTGACGAGTTCAGGAACTCATACTCATCAATACGCACGGGAATAATTATGGGAATGTACTGAACAAGTGTCGGTTGTATCATGAGAATAATTGTCGAAGATCCTATTTTCTTTCTAAAATACTTGATATTAATAAAATAATTATGAATTAAATTAAATCAATTAAACAATAATATAATACTATTTCATTTGCTTAATCAAATCACTTAAAAATATTTAAAATTAAATTAACAAATTTATCATTGTAGTGATTAATACAAGACTTCTATTTTGTTTAATTTTTTAAAATTATACAATTATATTTATTAATAAAATAATGCAATTAAATAAAATTGATTAAGTAATAATATCAAATAGATGAAACATTACTAAAATATACATTTAGAAACATTTAAAAAAAAATGAACATTTATAACCAACAAACATTTAAAATTTAAAATATGTGATTACAAAAATAAGCAAACAAACACACATTTACAACATGTAATTAAAAAAAATAAGAAAACAACAATTAAAATTAGTAATAATATTTAAAATCACAACAACAATTAACATTTCAAATAAAGCAGTTGTGCGGAATCTGAATTTTGATTTAGTCCCGCTACAGATAGTAAATAAATAAAGAGCTATTTATATATACACCTCTCTATGTATTTGTTATAAAAAAATTTAAAGAGCACGACAAAATCAATCCCGAATATTTGCACTAAATTGATATTAGATGGGTTATTTCCATGAAAAATTCCGGCACAAAATTTTGCTGCCGAACGCTGAAATGGGATCAAAAACCCATTTGGTCCGACCCTGGTTGCGCGCAAAAGCGTATGCACAAAGTTTCAGTACAATAAGATGTACCTTTTAAATCTTTAACACGCGTTTGAGTTAAATTGCAAGTGCACAATTCTATCAAAGTAGTATTTTAGGTATCGATCCACAGGGAGTACGATAAAAACTTAGTTCAAACTTTAGTAATAAATTTCAGAAAATAAAATAAAGTAAAGTGCAATAAAAGTAAATTGGGGGGTTTGTTCTAACAATTCCTAAGGTTGGGTTCAATACCCAAGAGAAAGGAGTTTGAAACAATAATTGTAAATAAAAGTAAAAGAAAGAAATTGGTTTGCTTTCAAGATTTAGAGATCTAGGGGTCTTTGGTCTACAATTCCTTGCTAACGCTATTAATTCGGTATTTGTTTGAATTCATGTATGATTTGACGAGGTTTCTAACCTAATATGTTATTAAGGGTTACTTTCGTAAATTAATAACGTGCCTAGGTAACTCGAACTTCTCAATGAAGTTCCCCACCCTAGCTACCTAGACCTATAAGCTCTTGTTAGTCTCTCCTCTCCTCAAATATTGGTACTTCGCAATTAAGTCCATCATACCAATACCCGATTTGAATTGAGATGTCCTAATTAGGGTTTGACTTCACGATTAGGTTCTTCACCAAATTCCTAACCTTAATTTCTATAGTTCCGGCTTAGATTAAATTGGTTACAATCTTAATCTAAACCTAAAGTATTTGCATTCATAATTTGGTACTATCATATTGATCACAGTCAATTTTGATTCTTTCGAATTCAAAACGGGATACTACAATTCAAGTACTAATTATGTAATTAACACAAATTATTAAATCACAGAAATTAACATCAAATCTCATAAAACAATCATAATAAAAACAAATAACCGAATAAAATAGAATTAAACAAGTTCATGCATTGACCTAAACCCCTAGAGAGAGAACTACTCCCTCATGGAGAGATCCATTACAAAAGTTGGCAAAAGTAAGAAGAAATGAAATAAAGAAATGATTACACCCTTTATTTGATCAAAGCCCTCAATCTTGCCGACTTCTTGCTCAGGAAACTCTTCTTCTCCTTGCTTGAAAGCTTTACTTTCTCCAGAATTTATCGCTAAGTGTGTAGAGAGAGAATGAGAAGGGAAGAGATGATGGATCGGATGAGATGAGATGGGAAGAGATCTCCTCTTTTATAGCCAAGGATCATGTCCAATTAAGAGCCTAGGAAGTGGAGTTAGTGGGTGTTATATTTGGATTATTTTTCAGGATTGTCTTGTCCACATGTGGCTGTCAAAACGCGTCCATGATGCACCAAAAATAGAAAAACTGTCAAAAACGTGCAATTTTGGCTTTCTGCGGGTCCAGTGCGGGTGCTCCGAGCCGCACTGCGGATGGGCTGATCCGCACTGAGAAAAATTTTAGTTTTTAGTTTCTCATGTTGTAGATTTTCTCGCTAGCTTTCCAAAAAGTGGTCATAAGCTTTAATCGGAGTTACGGGCCAAAAGTTATGATCGTTTTAAGTTCAGACTCTATTTTTAGCTGACTGCTACAGTGCGTCCGCACTGCAATCCGCACTGCTACAGTATCATCCGCACTGGGATCCGCACTGCTACAGTATCATTGGCGCTGAGATCCGCACTGCGTCCTAACAATCCGCACTGGGATCCGCACTGCGTCTTCACTATCCGCACTGCGGATGCATCGAGATCCGCACTAGACTCGGACTTTTCCTGTGCGACCAGAGTGCAACTGCATCGAGATCCGTGCATCCGCACGGATTTTGATGTATAGCTTATTATATCTTTTTAAAATTGGCGCGCGTCCAGAAATTCATCTAAGTACTTATTTTGGCTATATTCCAAACCGTGTGTTCGCAATGGACATTTTTCTTCGGTTTTGCACGGATTTTGATGTATAGCTTATTATACCTTTTTAAAATTGGCGCGCGTCCAGAAATCCATCTATGTACTTATTTTGCCCATATTCCAAACCGTGTATTCGCAGTGGGCATTTTTCTTCAATTTTTCTTCATTTTTCTTCATTTCCTGTAAGTTAAAACCAAGCAAACGCAGTAACTTGATCCTAGGTGTAATCTATTCACTTTATATTCAAAATACAAGATATTTGGTGTTATTTCGTGATAAAAATCAGATCGAATATGTATATAATTTAGGCCTATCAGACCCCATCAAATTCCCAACTAAAATTCGAAAATATAACAGGTCTAAGGGCGTGTTCGGATGTCACCGAATTACGGAATGGAAATAGGAATAGGAATAGGAATGAGAATTCACTTTTGAAAAAGTGAAAACCCGGGTACGGAATGCACGGGATTAATTATGAGAATATGAGAAAATGAGTGTTCGTTTGTATTATGGAGTTAATTGTGGAAAATCTTTATTTATTTTAAAATATGTATATTTATTTAATTGTTTTGGTTTAGTTTAATTATAAATAATTTTTTATTTAATTACTATCTTTGAATAGTATAGTGTTATGTTCTATATTGATATTAACCAATTAAATTAAAATTAGCTTAATATAAAAAAGTAATTAAATAAAAAAATTACAATGAAACAAATAAATATGTAAAATATGTATTAAAAAATTATTACTAAAATGGATACAAATAAAATAATTAGTCTTTTATCTTTAAATAATAACATAATAATATAACAAAAGTAATTAGTCTTTTATCTTTTTATCTACCTTCATTCTCTGGTGAAAGTATTATTCCTTAAATTGTAAAAGAAGTTATACTAACAAATAAAATACACTTCATTGGAGGATGAGCACATAAAATCTGCGGCCATTTTGATTAATATCCCTAAAAAAAAAGAAATTTTTACAAATGTCCCTATCCCCAATTTTTTATCAAATCTGCCCTGACCGCCTGGACCTGGGGCGGCCCAAAAAAGCCCGTGGAGCGCCGGCCCAAATGGCGACCCACAACACCAGTGAGGCGCCCCCCCATATGGCGCCCCATAAGCCAAGTGAGGCGCCCCTCCATCTGGCGCCCCACTGTCCATGTGTATACTCACCCATGAGCCGCCCCTCCTCTCTCTGCCTCTTTTCCCCCATCATTTCTGCCGACAAAAAGAGGAAAAAAAGAGAAAAAAAGAGAAAAAAAGAGAAAAAAGAAGAAGAAAGAAGTCGTTCCGAGACTGTGCATTTATTGCTATTCCGTTCTGAGAATTTTGCTTGAGGCGAGAAACTGAGTGAATAGGTATGTTTTTTAATTATAATAATTAGTCATTACTGTTGATAATTAGTCATTACTGCTGATAATTAGTTATTACTGTTGATAATTAGTCATTATTGTTGATAATTAGTCATTATTGTTGATAATTTGTCATTACTGTAGTTATTTTTGACCGTTTCATTTACTGTTGCGTACCGTACATTTTACTGCAGCGTACCGTACATTTACTGTAGCGTACTGTTCATTTACTGTACCCTATATTTAGTGTAGCGTACTGTTCATTTACTGTAGCAATTGCTGTACACGTACTGTAGCAAAATTCGACCAACCGAACCAATTCATGTCATTGCCACAATTAAAGCATCAAATCGAACCAATTCGACCAATTCAATCAATTCAACTAATTACTCACGTTTAACCCTAAACATCAAATCGAACCAAACCGAATCACATTACACCATTTAATCACATTAACCCAAACCCTAAATCCTAATGGAATAAAAAAAAGAGAACTCACTTGTTCGATCGAGAGAGAAGCGAATCGAGGCGCGAGGCAGAGAGGGGTCGGCTCGGAACGGCTTCTTTCTTCTTCTTTTTTCTCTTTTTTTCTCTTTTTTTCCTCTCTTTTTCGGCACAAAAAATGGGGGAGAAGAGGCAGAGGAGGGGTGGCTCGCGGGTGGAAAAGAGATGGGCAGTGGGGCGCCAGATGGGGGGCGCCTCACTTGGCTTATGGGGCGCCATATGGGGGGGCGCCTCACTTGTGTTGTGGGCCTCCATTTGGGCCGGCGCTCCATAGGCTTTTTTGGGCCGCCCGAAGCCCAGGCGGTCAGGGCATAATTAAAAAAAAGTTGGGGACAGGGGCATTTATAAAATTTTCAATTATTTCAGGGATATTAATCAAAATGGCCGATTCTGAGATAAAGAAAATTGGGACTCATAGTCACATGCAAATGCAAAATGTTATCCGGTCTCTTAGCTTATCAAATTAGTCCCACATCTAAAAATCAATTTTAATCCGAGTCTTTCTATATAGATGCTGAAATTTGGTTGTTATTTGAAAGAGAAAGAGAGAGACTTGAGTCAGATAACCACGTGAAGTGAGAGAAAATTGATGAGAGAGAAGATTTGGGAAGAAAAAAATTGTGTCGGTGAAGATAATTTTTTTCCCAAAATATTGCACTGATATGGGAACGATTGAAGATAAATTTGAAAACTCATCCGGAAAAAAACTAGTCAGCCGAACGGTGCTTGAAAACAAAAAGGAAATTGACCTCAAGCCCATCTGATTCCCACAAAATTATGGCGTGCCGAACAGGACCTAATTGTTTTCGATCCCTTCCGATCCTCGTGAAAACAAGGCCTTGGGATATTAGCAAAATCTACGCAAACTTTTGAAGCGACTTCCACTATTTCATCTCTGTGTAACGTAGTAATGCGACCTGAAGCATGGTTAGGTTGTTAGATAATTGTTGTAAATTTTCGAGTTACAAGGATCGAGATTAGTTAGTTCTGATTATAATTAGATGGTATGCACATGCTACTGTTGTTGAAAAGTAATTATTGCCCGATTTAATAATTCAAAAATATATATTTAAACATTAAAGAAAATAATGCTAGTATTTTTTAAACTAGGAATAAAGCAAAAAAATTTACTGCATTTCAAGCAATTTCTCTGCCGCATAACTGGATTTCGAAGTTTTATACAAGTTTATAGGTTTGGTTTGATTTTGTCCCCTCTGGACTTTTGATTTGTAATTAATGTTATATTTAGAGTTAAAATTATAATTAGAAGTCAGAGTATTGAAAATTGAAAGTCAGAGCATTGAAAATTAGAAATTAGAGTATTGTTTTTTTGTTTAATATCCGACTAACTAATGGGTTTGAACCCAATTAACTATTTAAATCCGATTCATTATTTATTTGTGTCCTCTTGATAAAAATCCTGGATCCGTCCTTGATTATTAGTTTGAATAATTTAATTTTTTTTTCTAATTTAAGTCTGAATTAAGCTTGCTGTTATGGCTATTGGATGAGTTTTTTTGATCGTATCAAATTTTTGTCAATGTTTAAACTAATTCAGAGTCTAAGAGTGTGCTTCATAAGAAAAGAGATGAGAGATAATTTTATTTTATTTTTTTTGCAGAAAAATATCCTTTTAGCTCTGTTACATAGACCGGTAAGTTGGTAACTTAAACACAGTCCTTCACAGGAAAAAAAAAATAGTAGAAAAACATATGTAAACCGAATAGTCGCTCAATGCTCTTCAAAAACATGTGTAAATTTCTACGACGTGGTTGACCTATAAAAAAAGCAAGTTTGTTACCAATGTTGTAACAACAAAAGCGGGACTGCTAACTCCTCACAAGTCGATGTTTGCATACCTGATAGCCCCTTGACCTACATTTGAGATGATTGATCCTACAAATCAATGTTTGCATATCTAATAACAAAAGTTTAATGGATAGACCAGTGTTGTAAATAACGGTATGCGGCCGTCGGACGGACGGGATACCGTCAAGCGATTAATCGGTATGCGGACAATTTAACATTTTTACTAAATTTATATATATATCATAATTTATTAAAAATAATTTAACTCATTAAACTTATCAAACAAACTTAATTTAACTTAATTTCATTATTATAACATGACAATACATTTTTTTTTTAACGTACGAGTACTTTACATGTGTCAATAACACATTTATTTAATAAAAAAATAAATTCAAGAGTTAAACTTTTTTCAAATGCTAATAACATATTATGTGAAAGAAATAAAACATTCAAACATAAAATCACTAAATTTAATTTATATAATAACTTAGTTTCATAAATGAATATATCGTATTAATTGAAAAAATTACATTAGTAATTAGTAAGAAAAAAATATGATAAATAAATAGAAGAAGAATTAATCAATTTTAAAGTAAGTAAGAAGAAAAAAACATATATAAAAAATATTGAATGTATATCTAAGTACAAATAAAACTACAATACATAATTTGTAAAACTTATTTCACACACTATCACATAAAAAAAAATTCAATGTGAAAAAATAAATTTCTGAAATTTTTTGGAAAAAACGGAAATAAACGGCCGATTAATCGGAAAAATCCGCAAAAAGTAATCCGTTAAGTGTATTCGTGACGGTTTGACTGTTGTTTCCGATTAAACGGCCGATTAATCGGCTGTTAAAGCCGTTTTTTACAACACTGAGATAGACAAGTCTTACAAACAACTCCACATCTTGTAAAAGTGTCCGTCATTTCTTTGGCTTAGTAGATGGAATGTATAAGTATCTTGACGCCACCTCTTCTAGGAACGGTTTGTGTTTGATGTCCATCAAACTCAAATTTGAGTCCGGTGAATTCCTATATTGCCCGATCCATTTTAAGAGTCGTGTCCCCCTCTTCAATATCCGTAGACATTTGCTTTAAGATCTGTACCAATCTAATGCGCACAGATCTTAAAAATGACAAGCGTTGGATGCAAATTTCTCCCCTTCTCTGCGAGAGTAGTTACAAATTGTGCATAACAAAGATATTGTGTTCATTTGGATCATCAAAGAAACATAACAATATTATTGTTATTTGGATTAAAATGTGAAAATACTAATTAATTCTAATAGTGTAAGAACAATATCAGTATTAAGTTAGTGCTATTACGAATTATATATTTATTTTTTAGATTATTATATATATAATTCGTTATTTCTATACAATGTTGATCTAATGTTATTCTAATGTCAGATAGCACTAACTTATTTCTATTTAGTGCTAACTGATCGATGAATGAGCAAAATAATGCTAATCTAATGTTATTCTGAAAAACGAATTGTAAACACATTTTAAATGAAATAACAACATTATTATCGGGTTAATCTTATTTCCGTACATCTAAACATACTCGTTACGTGTTATTTAAATAAGTCAGTTACTGGCAAAAGAATTTGGGACCTTCTGGGACTATGAACCTGAAAAAAAAAATCGTATCCATTTAACTTTTAACCGGGTGAGGGAAAGCTCTTGTTTTGTCTATTTCTTGATACAAATAATATAATCTCACCGCATAAACAGTATGTCAGGATGGCCGAGTGGTCTAAGGCGCCAGACTCAAGTTCTGGTTCTCGTGAGAGAGCGTGGGTTCAAATCCCACTTCTGACAACAATTTTTTCATTTTTCGTGGCCTGACAGAGTGACCTCTATTCAGCGAGAAGTCCCTCGCTCCATTTTTTTTCTTCTCATTTTCGCTTTTCATATTTCGTTGCCTGACAAGGTGGGTCCCCCTGTTCAGCGATAAATCCCTCGCTCCATTTTTTTCTTCTCTTCTCGATGTTTTCGCTCTCTCCAAGGTTCTCTCTCCCGTCTGCGCCGTGCCCCCTTTTTACTGTTTTTGATTTACGGTTACGATTTTGGGTCGTGTGTGCTTCTCTCTCCGATCGTCCGTGCAAGTTCCGATTCAAATCTTCTAGAAGATATCTTCTCGAGTGGATCTATGGTACTATGCATATTACGGGTTATTATTGTGTTATGGCTCTATATTTGAGTTTTCAAATTTTAACGGTCGATCCGAACCGTTCATTTTGTTGTTCATATTAATGTGTTTGGAGGGCAAATTTTATATTTTTTGAAATTTTTTTTACTATTTTTTTAGATATTTAGAAAATCACTTAATTTAAAAATTTTGAACCATCCAAAAACAGTGATTTTCAATAAATCTGAAAAAATAATAAAAAATTGAAAAAAAAAAGTAAAATTTGGTCTCCAAACACATATTAATATGAAGAACAAAATAAACGGTTCGAATCGACTGTTAAAATTTGAAAACTCAAATATAGAACCGTAGCACAGTGCCAAATCATAATATGCATAGTACCATAGACTCACTCTATCTTCTCTATCCGTTAGATTTCGTATTTGTAAGAAGGTCAAATTTAATGAATTTGAACAACAATAGAAATATATAGTAATTAGTAATGAAAACATCATTAAAATTTGATCATTATTGATATAATAGTAAATGGAATTTTTTTAAGCAAACTAAAAGATAAACAGCAACGATTCATTAAGTGTAATTTATTTTTAAATTAATTTAGTGTACTTCCAAAATTATGAAAAATACAAATTTAATTATATTATCCAATAAAGTTGGATTTTAACCGATATATTTTCAAAATCCATAATCAATATGTATTTTACTTGGCATGAAATAAGTACACATTACTTTTAAGCAGATAATTTAGCACAGGAAATGCTTGCCTGCTACATCTCAGAGACAATATATTATATATATATGCGTAAAAGCAATGAAAGGTGCTCTTGTGAAAATAGTTTGATGCCTTATGTAGTTAGCTCACAAGCCAGTTGGGATAAATTTCAGAATTATCCACACTAATTTATTACTGCGTGGATAATTTTGTTTTTTACTTAGATCCATGTACTACTACGAAAATCAAAATGTTACAGATCAGTGAATAGACAAGGGGAAAAGACAAAAAGATATATTAAAGACATCAAGAATTATTCAACACTAATTAACATGAAAAATAGAAGAGAGGCCTAGATAAGATCATGCTTCTACAATCTGCATCCTTATTGTAATTCCTCTTTACTTAAATTCACTTAATCTAATCCATTAGCATGTGATCATCACCATAACCTCATGCAAATAAGCAATGCTAAAGCCCTAAACTTCCTAAGCCAATTTCAACCAGAACCATCAGACTAGAAGCTACTTAAACGAGCGATCTATTCAACCATTTTGTTGTTGAATTTGCACCAAATTTTTTTAATGAAATATTTATTGACAAAAATCTATTTCTAAAGGGTTAATAAACTTCAGTCGGCAGCATTAGCTCCTCTTGACCTCCCCATAGTCTCACTCTTTCCAGAGCTTTTACTGCCTAATAATTTTTAGAGAACAATAATTTTAAAAAAATAAAACAAAGAAATATATTTCAAAAGATAATACAAAGCCAGGTACTGGGTATATCTGTAATGCCAGAACGGCATCAGATTGGCTTGAATCCAAATATGGGAAATTTGAAGTTCAAATATATTCAATTTCTGTACTGGGGCATCTAGTTAGATAGTACATTCCAGTATTGTACATGCACCTACCGAAACTGTTCATTGGTTCATACCAGTATCTGGTATGTCATATATATGATAAAGTTTGAGCTATCTTGACATATCACTTTTATTTTGCATGAAAAGTCAGTTCAAAATTATTAAAATTTAGTTAGAAAATAAGCATAATGAGTTTAAGCAGACAAATTAAGTACCTCATCCTTCCAGTTAGTCCTCCATACAACAATGAGAAGTACAATTGTTTGTGCTGTTGTTCCACAAAGCATTCCCATCCATATTCCCTGACACCACATAATACAATGCCAGCACATAATTTTAGTATCAATCTAAATTATTTTAGAATAATCCTTAAAAAAAAAAAGTAAATTCAAAGCAATTATTCTTTATGAAGTATTTAGAGCAATATATAGCACGCACACTGGACAAGTAAATTAAATCTGGAGATAAATTTAAGAAATAGAGCTTAGTAAGAGAAATGTCTTTGTACCTGTACACCCAAATTGAGAACATAGCCTAAAAGGAAACCGAAAGGAAGCCCAAAAATATAGTAGCATCCCAGGTTAATATATGCTACCAATCCTTGCCAACCCCCTCCTACTGCTACTCCTGTAAAACAATTTTAAGCATATGAATGTAAATTGAGTGTTAGCAGGTCAAAAGTGATTGTGTTAAAAATAATTCCAGACTAGCTGCTTTTAGCATTGAAGTGCCAAATCTGATTAATTATGAGTATTTTCTATGGCAATACCTGTACCATTTTTATTGTCCATACAAACCTTGCTTTGCTTCCAAGGGTATAAAGAAAAATTAATGTAAAATGGTCATGATTTATTAAAGAGAGTTTGACCTGAGATGACGGGTTGAATACTGTTAATGACCATAGTTATGGAGAGGAGGTAAGCGATGTTCCCAACAGCCTTTTGTAGCACATGGTCACTTGTGAAAATGACGGCGAAATCATTTCTGAAGATGAGGATGGCAACCATGGAAAGGATACCAAATGCCAGCGACTGGAGCAGAACCACTATGACTGCATACATGGTTGCTCTGGGTCGGCCTGATCCCAGTTCGTTCGACACACGCACACTGAAATGAGAAGATATGTGATGTTCCATTTCTTCTTTGAAGAAAGAAATTTATAGCATAAATAGGTAAGTTTAATATACATGACAGCACTCAGGTCAGAGACTCTTATTTTATCAAATACAGGGTCCTGTTAATTAGTTGCCTATGAAAAATCTTGCCTGGTGGATCCAAATTTTTAGAACTTTTGTCTGTGATAAATCTATTTTTCAATATTTTGTTTTTCCCTTCTTTTTTAGTTTTCATGTTGTCCAATTGATTAATTGAGAAATGTACAGGGAGGACTAATTAATGCTTGGTACGGTATTTAAAACAGATTTAAATTATCTTCCAACCAAAGGAAATAAAATGCCACATGAGGTTTCAGAATTAACGCCTGGGTACCCTGTTATCTTTACACAGTTTGTCACAGTAGAGCTTTGGTATTGTATACCTGATAGCAGCATTAAGTCCAATAAATAGCATTGCTTCCCATCCATTGATGTTCATGCTGCAATAGAGGAGAACAGGAGTTACTTTAGTAATATGTAGAGCAGGGACAACAGTGTACCGAACAAGGTAAAAACCAGCGTTGGTATAGAATTTATAAGAAAAGCAGGGTATATACCAGATAGAAATAGAATCAATGGCAATCTGAGCATTTTTAAGGTGTCCAGTAAGCACAACCAAGACCATCATGTACCAGATCTCAAGGCAAAGCATTACAGCTGAGGCAAGAGACAGCTTGACAAATGCCCACAAGTCCTTGAACGCTCCCCACGAGAGCCCGGTCCATCCATCCTTACACCATCCAACCACATACACCACCTGACATATTGACACTACCCAACTAGAGATGTTGTACGCTAATGCGGCCCCACCGAGGCCCCATCCGAAACCAAAGATAAACAGACCCAACAACCCGATATGGATGATCAGGGCAACAAACCCGATCCATGCGAGCACCATGACCTTGCTCTGGGCCTGGAGGAACTTCTGGGTCGGGAAGTTGATTGCAAGTGCAAATGACTGTGGAATGATCCAAATCGTGAACTGGCCAGCCCGGACAGCAATCTCATCATTTTGGCCGAGGAGTCTGAGAATTGATGCGGAGAAGACGTACAGAGGGCACAAAAGGATGGCAGAGCAGATGAGGATGATCCAGGAGCGTTGCATGTATACACCGAGCTTTGACACCTGTCCTGCGCCGAATGCCTGCCCGCATAACGTCTCTAGAGCACTTCCCATGCCTAACTGTTAGTCAAGAGGATTTAACACTTAATTAACACAGTACAGGAGATTTCAAAGAGTGTCAGAATAAGTGATACGAAAAAAGATGAAGAGTGTTATCTGTGTTGGTGTGAAGTGTGTTTTGAAATAAAAAATAAAAACACGAGGAAGAGTGTATTTTCTGCCTCATCTGTTCTTCATTTTTTCAATATTATTATTATTATTTGTAATAGCAGAATAATGTTCCTCTAAGACTGCTCTTCCAGATCATCCTTGTGTTTAATTAGTATAGTCTTTTGCATGAAATAATTAAAATCTTTCTTTAATAGTGCATGAAGAGAATTGTCAAACGTGCTAGTAAGAACAAGCTAGGGTGTTTAATTAAGAGTACTACTCTAGCTTGTGGGCTTGTGGCCTCGCAAGAAAGGTTCTAGAGATTATTTGGACCCTCCATTCCAGTACTAATATTGTTGAATGTATGAATTCTAGCACTACCAAATTAACTCACCAAGTGTTATCCATAGCGTTATTCTATTATAAATTCTTTAAATTATCATTCATTCATTTTTTTTACGGTACTCTTCTGACTACCACACTTGCACTTGTGAAGAACCAATTTCTAATCTAATGACTGAGTTATTATCCTCCGTATAAAAAATCGCATGAAATTTTCCTCAAAAAGAGATTATTTTTTTTTTTTTGCATGAGATCACAAGTTTAAAATCCGATTTTTTTTTTAAAATATAAATATAAAGTTAAAAGACTTTAACCCATCTTAATCTCAAAAAAGAAAAAAAGAAAGAAAAAAAATACCACACTCGTAATATTATTAGTGTGTTATCAATGAGGCCTAATAATTTTTTTTGTTTGGGCCTCATCATTTTTTTTAAAACATTCTCTATAAATGAGCTCTTTAATGCTATTGAACTATTGTAGTCATTATCTTTTGACCAAGTTCTTAACAAATGTGCAAGGTCATACTTCTTCATAATATAATAATATGATAATGAGGTAAACGAATTATTTATATATAAATCAAAATTCAAGGAGGATTTTACTTCTTCCCCGGCCCAACGAAGAATCTAATACATATTGAGGTAAGAGAATCAATAAGGATTTCAAAATGATAAAAAGTAAACCACTACATTAATTGGGACCTAATTTTGTCAACAAACGGAGGCTTTGCTTCAAGCAGAGAAACATCCCCTTTTGTGCTGTAGCGTATTAAAGTAAGCCGCTACTAGTTTTTTCGAGAACATTAACCCAAGTAAATGCAAATATCGCTCTGGGACATCGCAACTAAAGTGCATTACGACGAAATTGTATTATGTCTATACCATGAAGATGTCAAAAATAACAAAAAGGTGGTCGTGCCGGAGTGGTTATCGGGCATGACTAGAAATCATGTGGGCTTTGCCCGCGCAGGTTCGAATCCTGCCGACCACGATTTTTTGAATTTTTGTTTTTAACCTGCGCTTGTTTTGGAGGAAATGGGGCCGGGGAGATCATCATAAAAAGGGAGAACGCCATTTGCAAACCTTTTTACGTAAGCATTCTGCAAAGCCAACCAAAAAATTAAAAAAAAGAAGTCCCAAAGTAACAACTCAAAAGATACTAACCAAGAAACCGAAGGAGAAATTGGACACAACGGACAGCCCAACGGCTACAGCTGAGAGCTCAAGATTGCCGACATGCCCGACAGCTATCTGAGTAGCCGAATTCATCCCATACAAGCAGATTATATTAAATGCTATCGGTGCAGCTATTGCCCACAGCACCTTTGATTCGTTGACAAACACCTCCCATGCTTGCCTGGCATTCCTTACCTTCTCCACATCTTTCGTAGCTACCTTTGGTGCTGCAATATCAGGTGCCACATCCACTGCTGTTTCAGCAGTCTCATTTCCATCAGCTGAGATGAGGGCCCCGGTCTCCTCATCGTGTTTTGCCAGTGCGGCCTCAAAATAGCAATTGGTTCTGGTGCCTTTTGCAGTGTTTGGGGTTTTTGGGCTGGTAGGGGATGATGAACAAGGGCTCGATGAAATGAGAGTTTTTGAAATGAGAGGAGAGCAGTCCATGGTGGAGGAGGTATTAATCAATTTGTACTCCCGATGAGTTGGAGATCGGAATTTACTTTTCTTAGGGGGTTGAAGTTGTTTGATTTGTTTGGAGAGAAACGGCTCAGTTCTCCTTTTTCCGAGGAAAAAGGTGCAATTGGTACAGCTTATTTATGCATCACAGCTTGCAACTGGTGATCGCTTCGGTGGGAGTGCTGTTGGAATGGAGCTGTGAAGGAAGAGAAAGATGGGCAATGGGAACCCTAGTAAAAGTTGATATTGTGGAAGGAAGAAATAACAGCGAAGAAGAAGGCACTTAGGCACCCGAATTTACTAAAATTAATTACTAATTTGTGTTTTTATAGTTCTTTTCTTTGTTTCCGAAATTGCGGTGCAATGGTGAAATTTGGTCTTTTATACCAACAAACTCTTGAGAAAGGAGAGGTAGTATAATTGACTAAAAAAATATTATAAAGTTATTATACTTAAAGATCAAAAGTTTGATTTCTCCTTACGAACCTTAGTAACTATTATTAAATTTTCAAAAAAAAAAAAATTACCAACAAACTCTGAGAAATGCAAAAGTATAGGAATTTTAGAAGACAAAAAGAATGAATATATATAATTGCACGAAAAAGATATATTACCTATACAGAAACAAAATTCCATGATAATATATAGCAGGCATGATAGTAGAAAACGATTGCTCAAAATTATTAATTTAAGGAATATAACATTCTAATTAAATAAAATTCGGAATTTATAGACGTGAAAATTTGAAATTCTGATCCTAACTATTTTTTTGTGTGACGCACATAAGAAAAAATATTTATTTTTTCTGTCACACAAAAAATAGCCGTCGTGTACTGGACCTGACCCAGTGACCCGCATTACCTTTCTTTTTGTTCAATGTTTTATTATTTATTCGCAAATTACAAAGTCGAATTTGCTTCGAGGATCATCTAAGAGGGGTCTAAATCAGCTGTTATTTTCGTGCATAAACAGTAACCATGTTATTTTTTTTTTTCAAATTCAATCATTGAATTATTTCGAGATGTGTACACATAAAAGTTATGAAAAAAATTACTTTGAAATTCATTTTTGAAAAAAATTAAACGGCTAAATTTGAAAAAATTAGAATAACAGAGTTACTGTTCACGAAAAGAAAATAGCAGCGGATTTGAATTCATATAAGAGAACCAGCACTATTAACAACGCAAAAAATTAAAATTAAAATCAGTTGGACCAGAACAAGGTATTGGACTTCAACATTGGCAAGCAAATATTTTTTTCAGGAGTAAATAGTCTCATAACTCCTTTTTTTTAAAAAAAAAAAAGTGGTTTCCTACTGATTTCATTAGAAACCATAAAATTGTTTGTTTTCAATCTCCAAATAATTGGAGAAGGAAACGCATTCAGTTTGTACCAAAAAACAAACAAACAAAAAACCAAAAAAGCTAGTCCATAGAAACAACCCTAGGCAAACAAACGCCCAAAGAGTAGAACTGAAACATCAAAAACAATCAGCAGCCAACAACAAAAACTCCTAACAACAGCATACAACAAACAAACAATCCTAGTCATTTAGAAACTCTAACCCAAGCATATGGGTTAAATTTTCTGGTGTCAGTATAGAGTGCTTGACCTTTATCTCTGAATCCCCCTCCTGAACTGTTTCCTATTGATCTAATATAATCAGATTCTGAGAAGGCAAGGCATTAGTATCCAAAGGCATAATTAAAGACAAATTAAGTAATGAGTCATTATTTAAAGTTTTACACCAAAATGTAGCTAAAACAATAATTTTGGAACCAAGGGCCTTTAAAGTAGGCATATGAGATTGTTGAAAACATAGCTTATTTCGTTCAAGCCATATACACCAAAGCACAGCACCATGGACAAGCTCTACTAGTGGCTTATGTTTAAGAGGAATAGAAGAATTAATAAACCATATATCAACCATAATAGATCCCTCAAACATAAAGTTATTATGTTGGGTAATCCAATTATATATTTGAAAAGAGAAGGTGCATTGCACAAAAAGATGATCAGTGAATTCAAAAGAACCACAAAAATGACATGACGTATTACTTATCCAACCTTTGTGAGAAATATTTTCTTTAGTTAACAATTTATTTTGTTTGAGAAGATAAAGAAAAATTTTGATCTTTAGAGGAATTTTTGATGACCAAATAGATGTAAATTCAAAATTTGGGATACCTCCATATTCAAGCCACATCTAATAAGAATGAACTATGAATTTACATGTAGATGACTATCTCCATAATAAAGTATCATTTAAAAGTGGATTAAGCCGACAAATATTGAGATGAGAAAGCAAATAATGCCACTCATGAAAAGTGACACTAGTGAGTTGTCTTGTGAAAAAAATATCTAAAAAATCATGATTAAGCCTCATAAGTCATAACACAATTTTTTTTTTCAAAATTCAAAAGTAGACAACTGTCGACTCTAGACCCTTACTAAGTCATCCCTTGGCTTTTGATTTTCTGCAAAAAACATATTGGTCGATGTTATTAATTATTTTTTCATTTTTAAGACTAAAACAGTTGATTAGAATCGCTCAATATGATTTTCGTATGAAAATGTACTCGAAAATAAAAATTTACATATTTAAATATTTTATGCTACTTTTTTTACTAGAAAATAACTATTCTTTTGTTTTTATTTTTTTGAAAGGTATACCGAATTCCTAAACCAAATTATCAATATATAGCTGTCATACATTCCGAAATTGTCAAAAAATCTGGACCAATAGTAAAACGCGCGAAGAAAGAACATGTGTGTGTGTGTTTGTGTGTGTCAGTGTGTGCGTGTGTTTTTATATGTTTTTATTTTTATTTTCTCACACTTATTTTCATGGAGTGGGTCGCCACTTGAAGGACAGCAAATTCATCAGCGATTTTCAATATTATCACTGTTTTTTAGCTATTTCCAAAACTATTCTTTAATGGATGTCAGAAACCACCGATTTGGCCATACTTAATATTTGCCCGTGTGGCAAAAATATTCAGCCAATTTTTAAACCAAAGCTCGACCGGGGACACGTTGTATTACTGTTTGTAGGTTTATCGCTCATCAATTGAAGATTAACAGGAGTATCGTATTTTAGATTTTTAAAAATTGATATATTATTATATCTGATATGACATTTGTATCGTATCTGATAGATATCTGTATTCGTATTCATGCAACATAGATTTGAGCTCTTTTCATCACTTTACAATTTTTGCAAAGATTTAAAAGAAAAAAAGATGTGAAATAAGCTAATCTACATAGGGAGAGAGTAACTTATTCCGTATTACTTCAAATTTTACGACATCTTACTTTTATTTTATTTTTTGCTTGATAGTTTTAGTATGAACTAAATGTTGGACCCTAAATAAATTTGTAAATATCATGAATAGTTTATCATATTAAATCTTCAAAATTAGGATGAATATGAAACTGTAAATATCTAATTTCTTGAAATATCACTAAAATAAAAAGTGTTTTTTCATAAAATAAAGTTCATGATTAAATTCTACATACAAAATCATAAATTTTGATATAAGAACTCTCAATAACTCAAAATGCTTAATTTTATTTGAATTTTTAAAGTTTATGGGGTCGTGAATAGTGACACGTGGCCAGATAACTCTAACAAATACTAAAAACCACGATTTAGTTAGAATTTTATTTTTGACACGGACGCAATGTGAAATTGCAGTCATAAATTAGGTGGTCGTAACTTCACATTGATGTTGTTCTAGCAATAATATTTTTTGTTTATTTGACTAATTTGCACAACATATAATTATTGAATTTTATGATTTCTTCTATTTTAGAATTATGGAGATTCAAGCTAAATTGGAATTGCAATGTAGAATACTTGAACTGAAGAAATTATGAAGATATTTATCAAGAATTTAATTTGTAATATTTTAAACTTGGTAAAGTGTTTTTGATATTGTTTCAACAGGATAAAAACATTGGTAATGTTTGTAAAATGTTATAACAATTATATCTTAAGAAAACGCTGTGAAATAACTCGATCAAAGTCAAAGAAATCGAAAACGTTGCTATAACGTTTTAAAAAGTTGGTAACATTTTAAAAAATTATTGCTGTAATGTTTTAAAAAGTTATAACGTTTGTGGAAAAAGTTGTAACGTTTTAAAAAGTTGGTAATGTTTTAATTAATTTCCAAACTTTAGAAATTCTTGAATTTGATCAAGTTTTTATAGTGCAAAACGTTCATAACGTTTTACAATCGTTGGTAACGTTTTACAGAGCTCACAGAAAATTGAAAACCCTAAATTGTTTTTTGAACTAAAACGTTGTAACGTTTTAAGTTAAATTGCTCTTTCTGAAGTTATTTCTATAAATAGAGTTGTGAGGTCTCTTCCCCACTTGAACTCAGCCGCCCCAATTTTACAGTGCAAAACGTTCATAATGTTTTACAATCGTTGGTAACGTTTTACAGAGCTCACAGAAAATTGAAAACCCTAAATTATTTTTTGAACTAAAACGTTGTAACGTTTTAAGTTAAATTGCTCTTTCTGAAGTTGTTTATATAAATAGAGCTGTGAGGTCTCTTCCCCACTTGAACTCAACCGTCCCAAATTTCAAAAAGCCAGATCTCTATGAGTTTGAGTTCCTCCATTGTTGTGAGAGCTTAAAATTTCAATATCTCCTAAACAACCTCAAATCTACTTCACTAATCTTGAGTTAGATTAAGTTAGAGTGAGCTTTTGAGTATTTCTCTTGCGAACATTGATTTAGAGACTTCGTTCTCTTCTTGAGTTGTCCGTGTGATTTCCTTTGGTTGTAAGGGCTCGCCGGCTCTCATCTCTAGTTGGCCGTGTGACTTTCCGTGGTTGTAAGAGCTCATCGGTTCACAAGTTGTAAACCTTTCTCGTTGGGTATAGAAAGGCGCACCTAAAAGAGATTGTGATGCCTCGGAGACGTAGGCCTTTGTTTTGCCAAACTCCGTTATCATCCCGCGTGTCAAATTTATCTAAACTCATCTATTTACTTTTAATTACAATTATTTTCAGTTTTTTGAGCAATTAGTGGTGCATTTAAGAATAACAATTGAGTCCACCAACTTTTTTTTTCTCCAACTCATGTGAAACTAATTTCTAGTGGGCCCCACATTTTTTCCAACCAATCAGATTCAATCAAACTATTTGAATGGTTAAAGTTGATGGACTCAACGTGAAGTTGCGGCCACTCAATTTTTGGCTGTAATTTCATGTTGCGTTTGTGTCAAGAATGATATTTCTCATATTTTATGTCTTTGGTATATCATTTTTTTAAGGTAAAATTATTTTTTTTGGCAAATACCCATTTCAAAAGTCTGAGTGCAACCTAGAGTCACCAAGTAAGAGCGCTGACAAGCAGGACCCATGTATCAGTGGCAAAAAAAGAGAGGACAAAAAAGACATGGCGCCGACAGGCGGGTCCCACAGACAAGTAATACTAATAAAAATGCGCTGACAAGCAGTCTTAGGGATTCTGCACTGATAAACATGGGCACGACTACCCATTGCCCAATGACTCACGCCATTCAAACCCTGCATCTCGGAATATACCTAGAAGACATGATCCGCAATACATAAACGGTTCACAAATATAGGACTCACCCATACCCCAAACCGAAGACAAAATGAGCTATCTCTCTCTCCCCACTCAGAGATGGAAGCGTATTCTCTACGGAGCCAATCCTTGCAGAGCTTTTAATCTGGTCCATTCATTTCGGATTGGACAGATCAGATCAGATCTTGCAAATTATGAGAATATGTTTTTTTCAATTTGGGCAAGATCTGATCTGATCCGTCCGATCCGAAACGAACGTACCAAATTAAAAGCTCCGAAGGAATTGTGCTCCATAGAGGATACGCTTCCACTCAGAGACAGATAGAGGGACCCGCACTATAAGCTCTCTCTTCCTCTGAACTTTGCTTCATGACAGAGAAAGAGGAGAAGAAAATGGGAAAATTGCGCTAGAGAAGGGATCCTACTCTAGTCCCTCTTAACCTTGGCTATTATATACTGAAGGGAAGACACTGAGGCACTCAATCTGACCCATCACAACCTGAGTAAAAAGGAGACTGAGAAATAGCTCTTTGTTCAGCATATTGACATAACAAATTACAGGGCGAGAACTTAAACTGAATGCTTAGGAGCATTTCCAACATTCACATAACACTCCCTTCTCAACTAATCGAGAATGGTAAGAAACAACTGGGTCAACTCACGGGGAAGCCATCAACGGCTAGGGCTTTGGGTCAATTGAGTGAGCAAGGCCAATAAAGAACCTCCTAGGCACTTAAAATAACATCTTAAAGATCATGTATGGCTGTCTAGGTGTATGAATTGGAACAACTGTGAATTGGCGAGTTAATTCACAAGTCAAATACTTGTTGTAACCCGGTTAATATCACACTTGGTCAGGAACAACCTCATCAATAGCTGGAGGGATATAATGACCCTTGGAACATATTAAGAGCATGGTAAACATTCAGCCTGGCGCACTTCCATGAGCTAAGAGTACATAAACTAGTAGAAGATAACTATAAGCCTGGTAGGCATCCTAGGGTGCCACATCATTGACCGTGTTGTTCTCCATAGATTTTGTCGCATAGACAGTTGGCACACGGCCACATGATGATTTTGAATCAAGAGATTGATGCGTTCTATAATTTTGAGTGGCCCGCAACTCCAAACCTTCAATCAAATCTTAAATGCAATGCAATTACCATCCAAAAGAGAGCTGACTTTAGACTGCATAATTCGATGGAATTCGACCTAAGATATGGTCGTTGAAGCTTTAAAGTACAAGGATGCCTTGCTAAGATATGAAGATGGTAGTGTGGTGATTCTTCCTAGTTCTGAGTATTGGAATACGGCAGTAGAGATGGAAAAGTTTTTGCGGATATTTTGGAATGCAACAAAGACTTTTTCAACCTTTATGCGACCTTCTTCACATGCATATTTGAAGGAGGTGTGGATTGTTCGTAGCACTTTGTTGAAAGAGAATACCAATCCCATTTTGCAAAGCTTATCAAAGTAAATGCAAAAAAAATTCAAGAAATATTGGGAAGAGCCAAACGAGATACTAACATTAGAATGGGTGAAATTTTGTTTTGGTATTGTATACGGAGAAGACACTGATGCGTGCAAAGAAAAAATTGAATGTGTGGAGAAGTCGCTTAAAAAATGGTATAAGGAGTATGAGAGCACAACTGGTCAAGCGACAACTAATATGTCATCGCAAGTCGAACGTTAAAATGAGAAACAAAAGAAACTTGAGATCAATTTTCAGGAATTTCATTCTCAAAACCGTCGATCGCAACAAAAGAGATCCGAGTTGGATAACTATTTGGAAGATGATGTGGTGGTAAAGTCGGATGAAGAATTTGATATTTTGCATTGGTGGAGAAAAAAATTCGAAATTGTATTCGACTTTCGCAAAGATAGCAAGGGATTTCTTGGTGGTTCAAGTATCAACTGTTGCATTTGAGTCATCTTTTAGTGCAGCGGGTTGCTTGACAGATCACATGCGGAGTTCTATAACACCAGAGACAATCGAGGCACTTCTTTGTTCAAAGGATTGGTTTGCCTCTATTGATGAGAGCTTCAACTTGGACCAAATCCGTCCATTCATGCCGTATTCTTAAGTAGTGTTAGAGGTAAATACTTTAATTTATAATTTTCTTTAAAATTTAAAATTTATTTGAAATTTACATCTCATCATAACCATTTTTAGATTGATCAACTTAGGATAATAGAAGTAATTAAAGTTAGAGCAAATTAAAATAATCACTAAAGTTTCTGCTATTGTAAAATATTTTTTTGGTCAAACTCATTTGTTATTAGAGAAACTATATTAATTTAACGAATTCATACATCTCAAAACGAATTTTCGAACTTAAAAAATGATAAAGCTTCAAAACATGCATTCATAATAGGCAGCACGTGGCCCGTTTCTCTATTTCCGAGTTCAAGCTTAGAGCATCTATATCCCTGAAACTCTTAGAGTTTCTAAATAAATGTTAACTAATTTTTAGAAACTTTATTTCTGAAAGTTTCTAAACACTCACATCCCTAAAACTCAAAATTAGAGTTTTTTAATTGCCACATCAGCAAATAATTTACAAGAGAAAAAAATTTCAGCTAATTATTTGGCCACGTCAGAGTTTATAAACAGTTTCTTATTAAGAAACTTTGGAGCAAAGTTGCTAAATAAGAAATCCATCTACATCCCTGAAACTGGTTTAGAAACTGCCACATCAGATTAGAAACTCAAAGAGTTTCAGAGATGTAGATGCTCTTAGGCAGTCACGTAGTGTATCAACGGAATTCATTTCTGTATTTCTGAGTTCGAGTCGAGTTACGGGCCGATCCTGAGTTCGAGCTGAGCCGAAGGCTCAAACTCATTAAACTGAGTTGGACTTTTTCCTTTAAATTTGAGTTGAGTCCGAGCTGAGTTTTTTTTGTTACATGATCAAGCTGGGCCGAGTTTTGGACTGAGTTGAGCCCATTAGCAGGCCTACAAGAGAATATACTCTCATACAATGCATAATTAGTGCATGAACATGTGATATTTATTTTCCAATTAATTCAAAAAATATATTTTCTCAACTTCTTTAGACTAATCTAATTTTACACAAAAGAAATTGAGGATTCAGATAATAATTTATTATATGATTGAGTAACAATTCTCAATAAAAAAAAGTACTCAATATATTAAACACTCTTAACAGTGATTGCAAATTACTAAAATAATAAAATGCCTCAGCAAGTTAAGCACTTGCCTTATGAACCAATACTTCATTAATTAATTTTTTTATATTAACATATGAAGAACCACCGGGCTGCATCGCACGAATCATCTTCTCTTTCCACATCCCCACTCTCCTCTTCATCTCCTTCCCTTTCTCTCCATCCATCATCTCTCGAATCAAACTCTGAACCTCATCTCTCTTCACATCATTATCAACCTCCATGCCTATCTCCCATTCTGCACAAACATAGCGGCAATTTGTCTGTTGATCAGCAAAGAACGGCCAACACAGCATCTGTGCACCACCGCATATATTCTCCAATGTCGAATTCCACCCACTGTGTGTTAGAAAAATCCCAATTGCTGGATGTCTCAAAATAGTCTCTTGCTGGCACCAACTCGAAATTAGACCCCGATCTTTTGTCGCTTCCAAAAACTCTACTGGCAACTTTGCATTATCACCTTTAACCAGATCAGGTCGAATTATCCACATAAATGTATATCCACTATTTGCTAGGCCCCATGCAAATTCTGTCAATTGTTCATTTGTCACGGTGGCGTGACTACCGAAATTTACATATACTACAGACTGGTCCCTCTTCCCTTCAAGCCAATTCGAACAATCTGATTGTTCCTTCCACAGGTTCAAGCTCAGAGATTTTATCGGGCTTACTGGTACTTGTTCCGAGAGCTTGGGGAGAGGTCCAATCGTGTAAATCGGTGGTAAAATCGTGGCCATTGCGGTTAAAACTTCTTGTTCGAGCTCATCGAATGTGTTTAGAATGATTGCAGAAGCCATGGGTGCACGGTCCATTTCATGCGTAATAAAATTGAACATAATGTTGTTTCCATCGGTGGTTCGAATGAAGCTTGGAAAATCTTTAAGTCTTATGTGGTTCAGACCCGGGACCCAATCAACCGTGGTGTCAAGGAATCCGTTGTGCAGTTGAGCATTATCTATTAAAGTAAAATAATTGAAGATGTTGATTCAAACCTTTGCATGACCTTTAATTATACTTAGCATTGGTAATAATAAAATAATTGAATTTGGATTCCATGCTGAAGTCACTGCAATATTCAGTTGTAAGCACAAAGTAAAGATTCATGCAACTATCTTTAAATAATAATAGTAATAATATAGTTAATAAAAAAATTATAATAACAATTGAAACAAAACTACTAACAACGGCAGTAACACTAACAAAAAATAAAAATAAAGTCAGTCACAGATAAACGCTAATTTAAAGGTTAAAGGTGAACTTGTTTTTATTCTTTAGGATACATGGAAGCTAATTAATTATATTTATTTAACTTGTGCCGCCGCGTGACAGAGGGAGCTTACTCAATAATTCATGAGTATTTGCGAGAATAAAAATGCTTAATTATGCATTGTTAGGAAAAAAAAAAAAATTGTGTCAGTATTCTCACAGATGTTATTGGTAATAGTAATACCTTAGAAAACAATAATTTATGTCGGTAAATTTCGGCAATAGTTATATTTTTTCTTCACAGATATTTTCACTTCTTTGTGTATGTAAAATTAAAATTTTAATATTCACTATTCAATGGCAATCTGCGGTAACAGTAGGTTTGGCTGTATGTGAATTATTAATGTAGCCTTTTGTCCAATACATACGATAACGTCGATAAGCAAGACAAAAATACTGGTGGTGTTAACATTTGAATCAGTATTCTTTGTTTTTATCTCATAATTTATTGTTGTATCGTGGAGCCGACAAGAAAATGGGCTTCGGCCCGTTTAGTTTTTCATGCATAACTCCGGATAGAAAAGGATAAGGGAAAGAGAAACTGTGGAACCAATCGCCTGAGTGGTTCTTGAAATTGGAAACTAGAAAACAAGTATAATGTAAATGCATGACTTGGGAAATAGATCTGATATATCGGTTTTAAGGGCTTAAATTTGTAGTTTGAATTCAATCCAATAAATTTTAGAATTAAGGTGACAAAGGACTAAGTGAGCTTAAAAAAACCATAGTTCTACTCAAATTATTTTTAATTCATTATGCATCTGGTTCAGTAATAATTAAGTTATGCTAAGAAATGTTGAAGAAATTAACCAAGATAATTTAACCCAATAAAAACTTCTAATTGCTATCTCAGCAAAAAAAAAAAAAAAAACAGAGTGAAAAATTGACATGTACCTTTGAGTGGAAATAGGCCTTTCTCTAGAAGCTTGCGATAGTGAAGATATGCATGAAGGCACAAGCACTGCAAAACCTAAAGAGAGCACATGGAATACCAATCTCATTTGCCGCCTCTAAAGCAAAGCTCATCGATGCATCAGATATGATGTATGTTACTTTCGGGATTTCCAGACACGAGCTTTCGAGACTAGAAAGGAGCCGTTGAAAGTGAGGGAGGCAGTTCTTCATGGTTGATTGAAAGACAGATGTTGTCTATCTTGTTGAGACATCATCCGAGTCCGGGAGTCCATCCGGAATGGTCATGAATTGGAAATCAGGAAAACCTCCCAGATCACCGTCTAGATCGAAGAAAATTCAAATTAAATACGAACCAAAACTATTATCAATATAAAGAGTTGGTCTTCTACAACTGGTACTAACTGATTAGAAATCAACGAAATTTATGAGAGCAGTGTGCGTACTGTGTGAGCGGAGGACACGGCGGTGGTTGAACTCGGTGTTGACGAAGGTTATGTGGAAGCTGGAGGAATGGAGTAGCTTGGCAAGTGCTAGCATTGGTGTCATGTGGCCTTGAGCTGGGACAGGGATGCACACTGCATGAGGCTTGCTGATACTTTCCATTTTCCCCTTTCGATCTAGCTCTGAGCTAATGAGGCGTACAACTGGTATATTGATGCGTAACCACTCACACAATAGAATTTTTTTAATAAACCATAAATAATTAAAAATATTTAACGGAACCAATATGATTACTTCTTTTTTTAAATCATAAGGATCAGACGGTCCATCCGGTCTCACAATCAACTTTTCCTCAGATTGGATGGACTGTTCGGTCTCAAAAAATTTTGTATTAAAATATTAGAAATGTTGAATATATTTCTTTGAAAATAGATGAAATACAAAATAATTTGATTTATTAGAAAGACTGCAACAAATAACTCGGATCAATATTTTTCAGATCGGGTTTTTTGCGGCTGGAAGAAAAATTAATATATTTATTTATGTGTTATTGGAAAAAAAAAATGCTTAGATTCTGAGTTATTGATTCCGGTTCAAAAGTCACTTCTAAATAATTCAGAAAATATTGTGATTCTTCTAGGACATTTAATTTATAAAAAATTGTATCTATTTTGAGAATTTTTTTTAATAATAATCATTAAATAACTTAAAATTTTTATTTTTTTTCAAAATAAATATAATTTTTTATAAATTAAATGTACTAGAAGAATCACAATAATCCATGATGCATCCAGTAGAGTAATCTAGGTAATAGTTCTGTTAGGTGGCAATAGTTTATTTCAGTAGAGTAATTTTATTATTCTGTTTCTACTTCATTTTTAGCTTTTACTTTTATGAATGGTTTAGTGAGATAAATTAGATGCAGGAGGAATTTGCAGATTCCAAACTGCTAGGAGTAATTCGGTTTTATTACGATATAATTTAACTTTGGTTTAATATAAAGTCATGCCTACGGGTTTTAAATCAGCAAAAAAAAAAAAAAAATTCATGTCTTCATGACTATTAGGTCCTGTTCGGCAAATTATTGTTCACTGTAGAAAAAAAAATTTATTTAGAACTAAATTATTTTTCTCATGATAAACAGTAAAAATTAGTTTAAATTTTTTTATTTTTATTTCCATTTCAATTTCTGCTTGCCACCGAACAGGGCCACCGTGCGAGTGTACGTACACTGCGTGACAGGGATGCACACCGAATGAGGCTTGGTGTCACTGTACGTACTGTGTGAGCACTGGTACCATCGGACAGGCTTTGCATTAGCTTTTATATGGCCTAAATTATTGTGCAACATTTAATATGGCGCATCTCGATACATTGCAAATTTTTTTTTTTTTTTAAATATGTGCAACACCCTTTATTCTTTTGAAAAACAATTGTGTACTTGGCTAGTGATTAGTGTAAGGATTTCATATGTATGTTTATATAGTAAGAATTAAATTTTTTTTTATCACCACTTGGCTCAATACACAAAGAACGTTATTTATATGACAATAACAAACAAGAAACTTCTTAATAGTTTCATCAAGCACCTAATGTGTACTAAATAAAAACAAATAAATTTATTCATTTTTCATACAAGAAGAGATTATCAATTTATACCTAAAGAGATTATCAAATCTCTTGATTATAGGAAAGTCGATTTCCCTTCTAGATCTCTTGGAAACTACATCTTCGATTGAAGCGTCTCTCCACCTCTTGGTTCACCTTGAACCTAAACAACAAACTGGCACACCTCTTAAATAGATGGATGTGAAGTTTAGAGCTTAGATCCAATCACCTAGCAAGAAGAGATGAGAGATGAAAGCCTCCCTTCAAAGTTTCGGCCAAGGGGGAAAGAAAAAACGTGGCTGCTCAAAGGGGCTGATTTTGGCAAGGGTTATAGGCAGAAAATTAGCTTATTTTTCTCCCAAATGAGTCTCTTTAAATATGCAAGGGTTAGGACAACTCTTTGTATAAGGTTTGAATCAATTACACAAATGCCACTAGCCTTGTTTAGCCATTTTATGCTCTCTTTAATCTCATCTTACTATTGGTTTAATAAATTAATTTATGAACAAATAATATTATTCATATTATTCTGTTATACAATATTTATATTATTCTTATAATGTATTCAAATATTATACCAAATAATATTTGCATAACTTCATAAATTTATTTATGGTCTAAGCATGTCATATTATGACATTTTATTTTAGTATTTCATCTCATGTATTTTATCTTATACATCATTATGAAATGTAAAATACTCGTTGTTTCTCTTCAGTTGGTGTAACCGTATAGAAAATCTATGTCATCTTGGCAATAATATAAAACTTTATATTATTGACTATAAGAGATTCTATCATTACATTATAGTTATCCATACGACATAGTAATCGTTTATTCAATCTACTAATTTTGTGTCTATCCTTGTCACATGATATTATGAATAATATGCAAAATATGATCGTGTCATTTTTACATTATATTCGTTTTCTTGGTCTCTCAAGTGAATTATAATTATAACTACATCAGTTATATTGCATGCAATATAATTCTACTTTACCAAGGGGCCCAGTAATATCATAACTCGAATTGAGGGACAATGATAATATTAACATATAGATTTCTCCCGCACAAGTTGTACACAACGAACTATTATTTTATTCCTATCATAATATAGTATTTAAATAGCAATCACATTATATATTTCTCATGTGAAAAACCTACACATCTTATATCTAAGATTCTAAAGACATAATGGAAACATTAATGACACAAAACACAATCCATATAATGTTTCATTCATTTAGGTCATGTTCAATATATAAAATACACATTTTTATATATTCATGTAATTAAATGATAATCATTTATCAACATTTATAGAACTAAAATGTACTTTAATCTATATGACAATCTTTCTCGGTAATTAATGTTCCTCCTTAATTACCACGATCGTGAACTTATTTAGTTATTAAATATTTCTCATCTTAGGAGTTCTATGATTGAAGACCAAGAGTATTTTCTTGAATACTTCCAAAGATATAATATATAAATCTCAAGGAACAAGAATAATTATATTCGTAACAAAATCATGAACGACACATAAATTATTATTAAAAGATAACTTTCAAAACACACATCCTTCAATTAGTAGGGTTACAAAAAAAATTTGTAGTTCATGATTCGAAAAAATTCGTGAAAAATTTGATTTCAAATAATTTGAAATTAATTCAAACCAAATTCAAACTGGATATGGTTCGTTTAAACTAAGTTCGCGAATTATTCTAGTTCGAATTTCAAAGTAACATGAACTGTTGATTTCTGTTGATGGCTTATGTTCGCTGATGACTTAAAAAGTTAAAACATAAATTCGCTCAGCCATAAGTCATAACTCGTAAGTTGTAATTCCCGCTTTCAATTCTAAAATTCTATATGACTTTCACCTCTCACTTTCGACGACTACGATTACTCTTCCTTATTATAAAAAAGTTCTTAAAAAATTTGAAATTGAGTTCGTAAAAAATTCAATTCGAAATTAATTCAAACTAAACTCAAACTAGATAAAGTTCGATTCGTTTGCAGTCCTAGTGGTTGCCTGAAAGAAAACGGTGAAAACATGGAAAAGGGCCAGTCCATTACTACCTTTATTGCAACTATGCTTCAGGAGAAAAAAAACAAATAGTTAGCCCAATCATGCTTTTTTTTTTAGTCCAAATCTGCTATAATTCCAGGAGGAATTACAGGACCCTGAAATTTCAATATCAACCGTTCAATTTTTTTCAAAGATCTAAAAGAAAATAAGTTTTCATGCACAAATCTCGAGAAAGACCAACAGTTCGAATTAGAATTACAGGGTCTTGTTATTCTTGAGGAATTACAGCAGATTTATTTATTTTATTTTTTTCCTTTTTTCGGTTGCAGCCCAATCATGTTAATTTCCTCCGATATTTCTTTTGGGCATGCAAATAATCATGAAATGGTGGAATTGATCCAGTTGAGGTAAAGAGGAAATCTAACACCTTGCAAGGGTGGCCGTGATATCATTCTAAAATACCATCTAGTTATTTCTTGCTGTGTTCCAGAAGTTATTAACCCTATTTTAAATGCTGAACTATATAAACGACGATAAGAGGAGAAATTCAATTTTCTAAATAGAATCTCAAACGAAATGAATGCTATACGTATGCCGCTTCCTGTGCTCTAAGGCCGACTATCAAGAAGCCCATAATAAGGCCCATGGGCTTCTAACTATGGAAGTACAGCCGTTGTGGTGACTAGAAGAAAACATAGGGAAAGTTATTAAAAAAAAAAGAAAAGAATGAGGATAGATGAAGAATCAAAATTTGATATGTGCTCTTGGTTCACATCCTCAGTTCGTACAGTAGAGAGCAAGGATAAATTAGCTGCTAAAAATTTTTAGGGTCGGAGTTTAGCCGTTAAATTGTAGCTGCAGATATAGAGAAATTAGCTCAGAAACCATGGTTCATTGCAATAAATACTTTAGGCTACAAAATTCAGAACCCATGATTCCTGAATTAGCTCCCACAAATTTGAAGATATAGAAACCATTTTGCTTGTCATGAAAGAAACACTCATTCATCACAGTTACTGGGTGTATTAATGCTGTACCAAAGTATCCCAGCATATTACCTTTTTTGTACTAAAAATTTACAAGTGAATGGTTCATCAAAAGACTGGTCTATTTGGGTGACCACATGGCATACGCAATATAATTTACTGGTACGATGCTAATTTACTGGTAAGGCTGATATATTTTCCGTTCAATCCACATTCATGCGCATTTGATCCGCACACCACATTTCGGCTAAAAAACCTATGGAGGTGGTTGCTCAATCAAGATTACTATTATCATATTTTCCAATTTAATCATCTATAAACTCCTCCCTCTTTTCTTTATAATGGAGACCTCTTCTTATCTCTTGATAAAAGTCGCTCTCTCACACACACAAAGTTTTATATGTAACATGACTAGCAAAACAATGGGTATCATTTGGCGGATGTAGTCACTAGTCACTAGTATTGATGTTGAGAGGATTTTTTTAAGCCAAAGAAAGAAAAAAATAAGGAAAAACAGTAAAAAGAAGAAGAGAGAGAAGAAGAAAAATCACAAATGCTCGAGTGAATAATCACTTATTTTCTTGTATCTAAGTTCCATCCACCTCAACATTACAAAGACAACCTCGTTTCATTTCAACCACTGATCTTGAAAGCCTCCATAACATCCACTCTCTTAGCCGACAGATCCATATAAATTCTAAGAAAATCCTTGAAAACAAAAGATTTGTAAATGGGAGGGTTTTCTTCATTAACCATCTCTTTTGCCGGGCTAATGAAGCTCTCCATGGCCGGCATTATAAACACAGCCAAAGACGTCCTTGCTGCACCCGAATTTGTAATGGCCCGATGCTCCACGCTTTTCAATACACCATTTGTTATTATCTGATCAAGCAATCATAATGTGTATAAGAATAAAGGAATAATAGAAACGAAATTTGTATATTAAAGCGTAAAGAAATGACTCAAGAGTGCACTTGACAAAACGTTGGATCTTGTTATAAAATTCAGTTTTGTTTTTTGGTCCTTTTTTTTAATCTATTTGATGCTAAAACATTTCTCGCTTGGAGAAAAAATCCCAAAATATAATCAAATTTTGTACCATTTGGTGAGTACAGCCTGTACTGTACTGGAAAATTAGTTTGATTACATTAATTCTTTTGCAATTTGCATACTGATGTTCCCATTTGTCATTCATATACTCGTACAGGTACAAAATGAAGGGGGTGGTATTTTGCCAACTTTTTCAAAAAAAAAAAGAAGAAGCTTGTAACAACAATATATAAACAAATTAAAACTGACCTCTAACTGGTGCCCAAAATTTATAACAAATGCATTTTGGATGGGCTCTGCCCTGACCCATTTGCCCTGGTGCATGATTTGAAGACCGCTAACAGCTCCCTGGAGCAGAAGGGTTATCAAGTTGCGGTCAGAGTGTGGCAGCAAGCCAAGTGTCAGATCTGGTTCTGGGCATGGCGGGTAGTAATTCGCATTTATTAGAACCTGACCTGAACTCAAGTCTCCTTCAAAGTATCCTTTTTTGAGACCCAATCCTTCGCAAATCAGGCTCAGAAGAGTCATTGATACCTCTCTTGCCTCAACTATGAATTTTGCAAGAACCTCCCTGATAATTTGTAAAATATAACAGTTGTTAAAGGAACTTTTTATACAGCACAAGTAAATAGTAAAACTACTAAGGCAAATTGACATGTCATACCTTAGTTTTGCTGGTTTATCAGGCCACTCATTTATGGTTTCTGCTACGGGATAGCAGGCTAGCTTAAGGCAATCACGCCAATACCTTGGCCCGTCTTTTCCGTAAATAGTACTAGAGAAAAGGCGATTCATCTTTGATGTGTCTTCACAGTAATATGCCGCTTTGTCCTCCTTCGACATGTTAAAGAACTCCTCTGTGACCCGCATCATATCTACCATCAATTGCTCTGATACACCATGGTTTATCACCTATGATAAAGTACATATTACCAGGGGTGTTACTACATTGTAATGAAAGGAGGCTAAGCCCCCCTATCAATATAAAGTTTTGCACTTTTGACCTTTAAACATATTACCTTTATGAAATAAACTAAGTTGAGAAGTAATTTTAGAATAAGCTCGATATTGGGCATGTTGGATGCTTGGTGTAGTATCAGGTCAGGTAAGGTGTTTACCAGTACAGTGGGTTTGGTACCATAATTCAAGGTACTTACTTATGCTCAACTATTGTGTGGTTGTTATCTACTAATAGAGATTTGATTTTAGTAAGAGTAAAGAAAGGACTTTCCTGAAAAATAAAACAGGCATAATTCAAATAAATACACAAATCAACAGTTACAACTTATGAAGAAAATCTCAGTCCAGTGTGCCAATACAAAGGATGGCCTCACGGCCCTCACCTGAAAGAAACCAAACTCTTTGCCAGCGCAGAGGACTTCTTCAATAAGCTGATCACGGTCCTCCACGTGGCAGTGAGGCCCACCTCTCAGGTCGATCACTGGCAATCTCACAGTAGAACTGACCTCTCCGGACACGCGATTCTCAGGCGGGAGAATGAATTGCTTAGGAACTGTTTGATAAACTTCCCCATTGGAGAGTAGGTTGTCCATTGTAAGAGATCAAAATAAGAGATCCAGTGAGTTAGTGAGTACTGACTGTAGAGTGAAAATGCGAGATCAAGCAGATACACAGCTGTTCTCAAAAGTCAAACAAGACAAAGTCGCTTTCACAGTTTCATTGTTGTCGTTCCCAAGTTAGCGGCGAATACCGATTATCGCAAAAACACGGTGTCGGACGCACATATTGACACGCACGGACACGGACAGACACGACACGCAAAAAAATGGGAATGTCTAGCGTTTAGGAGAAAACATTTGTCGGATTTTCTTTTGTAGCGATTTTATTGGCTGAAATTTTTAATTGTATCATTTTTTTCAAAAAATAATTTTTTTTTGAAGAATTCGAAATCTACTATTGCTATATAACACGGAAAGAAAAAAAAAAACATTAGAGAAAAAAAAAGGGGTCGCACTATGCTGATGCGGACCTATATCTGAGGTCGTATCAGCATAGTACAGACTTTAGTATTTGAGATCACATTGGTATTATACGGTCATGGTAAAAATCAAATTATGCAGAAAAGAGTGTTTTTTGGCTTTTTCTCCTTTTGAAGAAATGATAGAAATAATTTTTTTTGTTTTATTGGAGGTGTGAAATTATTTTAAATATAAGAAAGGTCAAGTCTAGGGACGAAAACGGATCGGATAGTGATAAAATAATTTTTTTTTATACGGATACAAATCAAATATTAGATGGATACATACAAATTAGATATCGAATATTTGTAGATATATACATAAATATTTTCATAACATATATATTAAACTATATGGTATATATATCTCTCCTCCTTATTAAGAAGCTTAATGTTTAGATCCTGCAAGGATCCTGATTTACTGATTTTTTTTTGGAGGATGCTCAGCCGTTGAATTTTCAGATTGCACATAGATGAATTTTCCAAATCATGTGCTTCAACACTTAAGCATGCACTGGTCGCACCGCATATGATCCCAGTGCCCGTAGACCGCGTGCCGCACCCGTGGACCACGCCTCTAAAGAATGCACAGTGCCTGCAGACTGAGCCTGTGCACCGCGCATCCTTTTTTTCTACTGAAGGTGGGATTCGAACCTAGTTGGGTTCTGTTGGTGCCAAAATTATGACCACTACACTAGAGTTTACATGTGTTATCTTGTAGATAAATATAGTATATATATTAATAGCCGTATCGTATCCTTCATTTTTGAGAATTGTCGTATCGCCGTATCTGTATCATATCGTATCAGTATTATTATTGCTTTGAGATTTGTGTAGCACGTATTTGAACGATTGATTTTTAAAAAAGTCACGCAAATAATGAAATAATGAAATGCTTAATCTTCTTCATTTTATAATATTTTATAATGAAATAATATGTTTCCGTTACAACGCATGGATATGATGCTAGTTTAATATTTAAATACGGATAATTAAAATTCAAAACAATATCTATACTATTATTTGCACAGATATTCATATATCTATATCTAATTTTCAAATACAGATTCAGATTCGATAAGATAATATCTGATCCGTTTTCACCTTGTCGAGTCCCTTAATTAAAGCTTCTAAAGACCAAAATAAGAAGCTCTAAATTAACGAACTTCAAAGCTCTCGATCAACATAACCAACATCTTCTAGCATGTATTGAGCTTTTTTACGTCATAAATACATAAAAAATAATCAAGATATAAGTGAAGAGCTATGCTGATTTCAAAGGAGTCTTCCCGTTATTTGAATAATTAAGAGAATTAATATTTAATTTAATATCAAAGATAATTTTTTGTCTAAAGAGTCACAGATTTAAAGTCTGATTAGAAAATCACTTATGAATATTTAAAAGTTAAAAAATAATAATTGCAACTACAGGATAAGCAATGTTAAGTATTAAAAAGTTTTATGTTTTCTTAAAGTAATTTTAACAAATATTTGAAAACGAAGCTCCTTGTATATTTTGTTCTTGATTTGATAGTCACTAGGTGCTTTGTGTTGCGGTACGCCGCAACCATTGCTGTTCGCGAATGAGTGAGGAAATGAATATAGTTTTAGGGATCGATAGATAGCAAGTCATCTACGATTTGTAAGATACAAAGGAAGTAGGGGAGTTTTTAAGTTTGCCGGACCCTTCTTAGGTTTTGGAGTGCGATTGACAAATCATGTAATTTTCAATTCAGGTAGTTATATTAGGAGGCTATTAATCGGTGATACAAATTGCAGGAGGCCATGTCAGTAGTAGAGATTTCAATAAATATGTCCCTATGTATCCTTCTGTTTTTTTCTGTACATTAGACTGAAGAATAAGAGAGGGGGCTTCCTCTGCATGATGTAAGCACTGCGCTGTGATCGGATACCTGGTACAAGGGAAGACTAATCAGTAAGCAAAACTCAAATACTGGTACATGGTAGGATGGAAATATTCATACGGAAATAAATAAAAGTGATGTTATCGAAATTTGGGGTATTAGAATCCTCAATATTAATCCATCGATATTATTGTGGAACTTGTAAATGTATAGCAGAGGCAGCATAATCTCTTCGTTTCTGTAAATTCATGCCTGGGGATTGAGATGGTAAGTATATTATGAATATGTCAATACTGGGCACCATCTTCTTTTTATGGAAAACAGAAAATCACCTTCTTTTGGTCATCGTAGGAAGTCTGGCACAAAAGCTTTCGCTCAAATCAAACCTCTACTGATTTTAACATAGGGGACAAATAATTCTTCACAAAAAAATAATATGTGCATTTGAATGTATATGGGCCAAAATACATACGGTTTAAATTCGACTT
Source organism: Carex pumila (assembly GCA_033356055.1). Classification (NCBI taxonomy): domain Eukaryota; kingdom Viridiplantae; phylum Streptophyta; class Magnoliopsida; order Poales; family Cyperaceae; genus Carex; species Carex pumila. The sequence goes on along the minus strand of JARJHM010001008.1, from coordinate 27,456 downwards.
TTCAAAATTCAAACAATCAAAACGAACCGTTTATCTTGTTCTTCGTATTAATATGTGCTTGGAAATCAAATTTTATATTTTTCTGAATTTTTTTATTATTCATTAAGTATTTTACAAAATTATTGATTTAATGTTGACTTTACTGAAAGAGCGAGAGAGGACAGGTGACAAGGGAAAGCGACTCCAGCATTGTTTTCAATTTGGGGCGAATTGGAGAGGCGGAAGGTGTAAAATTGGAGATGACGTCAGCTGACATCAGATCAATTCATCTGGAGTCTTTCATCTCTGATCGGATGGTAAAGAGGGGGGGTGTCACTGTTGTTTCTACAGTAAAATCTCATTACCGATTGAGGTATTTATAGTAACAACTCAATTTTTTTTTTGGGATAAAATATGACAACTCAATCGGTTCAGCTGGAGCAGGGGCATTTGATACCGTTTGATCAAACTTAATTGGACATCTGGAACCGTTTGAATTTAAAATTCAGCTAAGGCGTCTCAATTATGGGAATGGGAGCACTCTGACCAAATTCCCTCTCTATTTTAACCCGAATTCTGGATTCATCATTTAAATTTTCTCTCGTTTTTTTTTTTTTTTCAATTCAACCCAATTTCGCTGTGGTTTGACAAAATTCAATAGTTAAACAAATGGCTGTCTGATAAGCGATAACCAAAGTCCAAAACAATGTAAGAATTTGACAGAAATCATATTTGGCGGTGTGAAAGAACATACTTCTCTTTTTTCTCTATTTCACATTTCGGTAACGGAAGGTTTTCTTGATGTTCGAAAATCTCTCTTTTTTTATACGTGGAGCGGATCTACAACGAACCATAGATGTGCTTAGACATCTTTACAATTTTAAAATTTATTAAAGTATATTGAAATTTTTTTAATTGAATTTATTTTTCAATAATTTATATATAGTTCAGTTTCTCCATAAATGGCTAAGGCACACACCCCTCTTACAAGGTTTCTCGATTCAGGCTTAAGCCCATCTCCACTCCTCTTTTCCCCGGGCACCACAGACGGTATGTAACCCGGTACGACTTCCCTTCTGGTACTCTAAAACAGATATCAAAAGCTCCTCGAAAAACATAACCCGGCTCATTTAATGGTGTCGTCAAGATTCCTTTTGTTTGGCGTAGAAAGTCTGTTTTAACTTTTGAATATGTTGTATGGATCACGTAAGAGAAATGTGAACTGAGTACCAGAATCAACCATGGTTTGGCCCACACCGGTATGATCTGGCAACAAGAGAGATTTTGGTATTGGTAACTGAGTTGATCCCACGCGGATGAATAGGCAACTCGGTCAAATATGGAAGAGGGAGAGATTTGAACACATGGAGTATAATTCAGTGGCAGTAGGAATGACAAATTGGTGCTTCCTATTGGTAGAACACCTGCCGAATCACGGTCAGATATACAGTATGAGAATCGACGTGTTGCAGTTTGAGCAAATCTGGAATAATGCTTTATGGATGTTCATTGATTATTGAATTAGTTTATATAATGGTACCAGGTAATTTAGCTTCTTCAATTTTTTTTTTTTTTGTTGTCATTAGCTTCTTCAATTTAAATATTGTGCTTATCTAGATAGTTACGTATTGTATTTGTCCTGCAATTTTCTTTTTGTATGCATTTGTATTTGTTGAATGTTAGTACATGAACTAATTATTATTATTTGACTAAGTCAGTTTTGGAAGAAAAAAAATTTCTTTGTATGCCAACCTACATAAGAAAAACGGTTGCGGCCTAACCAAAACCCCACACCTAGTTACTGATATAAAAATATATCGTACATACGAGTATATGAAATGTATGGTTGACTAAAAAGAAGTGTAAATTTACAAACGGTCCAGCTCCATTTTTTTCATAACACAGAGACATTTAAACCTTTTTCGTACAAATTTTGAAATTTTGGATGAAAATAAAGATTGGAAAATTTAAATATCAAATTTCTTCAATAAACCGAGCATATTTACTACTATTTTTCTGTTGAAAAACATCTTTGTTGGGAAAAAATTGCTTCAAACTCTTCTCTCGGCAAGTAGATGTCATGTACAAAAATATATAAGTAATAAAATCTATAAAACCAAAAATTTTAAATATCATACAGAATTCCCCTCATAAGTAAAAGAGATTGAGATATAATTGCTCGGATGATAATAGTCAGAAAGTCTTATTTACATCACATGAATACTTGATTTCATTCATAAATTTTGATCTATTCTAAAAGGGATTTCTCCAATTGCAATTTTTTTTAATAAAGCTAGGATGTGATATGCTTGCTAAGAAAATTTAGTGAGCACAATTTTAAAAGTATATTAAATTGACTTTAAACTCAAAATTCAAATCATTAAAATCTATGTACTTACTCACTTTTAAAAGTATATTGGATCGACTTTAAACTCAAAATTCAAATCATTGAAATCTATGTATTTTATGAGTGATTTATGTATATATAAAATTTTAAAAAATTTAAATTTATTTACTACACAATATCAAAGTTATAAAAAAATAAATTTCTTTGATCACTTAATTTTGTAAAAATAAATTTAAAAATTTTTAAAAATTTTATGTACATGTATTACTATTAAGTACAGAAATTTCAACGATTTAGATTCGCGAGCACATCGCACACGCTTTGCTCATTTTTTTTTGCTTCCAACCTCTGCAAAAGTTTATCATCGCTCACGTCATGACGACTTTGTCCCACACTAATCCTCTGCTTATCTTATCCTACCCCATTCCTTCACATTTTGTTTAGATTCTTTGCAACCAAGACTTTGTAGATTTCGTATAGCTTAATATAATTATTGTTCTCCATAGAAATAATATTAAGGTTCATATAGAAGTCAACACAATAAATATATTTTTCTTTTAAGGAGCATACTAATCAATCATTTGTTAGTAGTTATACTTTATTATTTGATAATTATATAATGCGGCAATATGAAATTTTGAATTATTTATTTAGAATATCAAAAAGGTATTTTCTAGATTATTTCCTACATTTAAGTTGCTATACAAAAGAAATGCACCTCAAACTTTTTAATAAAAAGCATTAGCATCGAATAAATAAATAATTTTTTGAGAAAAAAATAATCTAATTTGAAAATAAGTGTTGGTGAAAAATTAAAATTTGAAATGAATAGCATACACAATTTTGAATTAAAACTGTACAACAAATTAAATTTTACAATAATTTGAGTTTAATAAAATATAAGATCACGTTATACTGATAATTTAGAAAGACACAATTAGAATTACGTTTCATAGTTTACAAATAAAGTAATTGAAATTTATATTAACATATATAAAAAATTGTGAGAACTGATAATTTTAATTGACAACGTACATCATTAAAACCAGATACAGCAGAGAATTTCTCAGCAAAATCAGCGTACCAGTGCTAATAAGATAGGGCCCTTGTGTGATTTGGAAATTAAATGGTCCCCCACAGAGTTGCTTTCATAAGTCTATCCACAAAAAATCTAACAATTATTCAACCGCGTGAGCCGCGGCCTACAAGGCCCCTCCCAGTCAATGTCCCCACTAGTATGGCGGTGGCACCTCCCTGCCTGTCGACAAATCATATACAGTCTTATGTGTATCGGGTCAGTATCACCCGTCCGTGTGTGTTCTCCCCACAGTCAGTTTTTTGACGCAAATTATAAACACATCAGTGGTTGCAGAAGATCTACAAGGCGGTCGCCGACTTCTTGCTCTTTCTTCTCCACAAAGCAAAAAAGGCTTCTTCCTTGCGAAGCGCGTTCACACGCTATTGAACCTCTTTCAATTAAGTATCCCTTCTCTTATTTCCCGTTCACATTAGTCTCAGTTTCACTATTGCTCTTATTCCCTTGCTATTCAACCTTTCACCATCCATTCCCACCTCCCACCTATACCGAACTAACCTTTCCGAATTTCCAATCAATTGAAACGAAAAGCTTTTCAACTTTTATATGAGAACCCCTTCCGGGAATAACGACACCCCCGCTTCCTTTACTGACGACGTTTTCTCCTATTATATCTCTTTATTGGATAGTAATTCCACTGAGTTATCCCCCATCCCCCCCTTTTCTGATTCCATGCCGAGGAGAAAACACCGGACAACTGATGAGGATAGCAACCCTGATCCCAATCCCAGTACCAATCCCAATTTCAACCCAGTTGCTGACAATCAAGGCAAGAAGAAGAATAAGAAGCGATCAATTGCAAGGTTATTGACCTCTCTGGCTGTCTTGGATGCACAAGACGAGTCTGACCGGCATGATACTGATGAGTCAGAAAGGCGTGACCTTTCTCTTCTTGAGTCGAACCACCAACAGAAAACAGAGGCAATGTTGGATTACTATTCAAGTATGGAAGAGCACTTTGATCAATTGGATGAATCTGACACAATTCGTGCAAAAAGGGCGCGACTTGCTGCAACCGCAGCTGTGACAACTGTAGCTGCTGCAGCCTCAGTTTCAGAAAACTCGGCTGAGCCGGCTTCTGGTGGGACTCACCACAGGAGGCTCTGGGTCAAAGACCGGTCAACGGCTTGGTGGGACCGGTGCAACAGCCCTGACTACCCAGAAAGTGAGTTCCGAGCTGATTTTCGCATGGGCCGTGCCACGTTTGACATGATCTGTGATGAGTTGAGATCTGTTGTGGCGAGGGAGAATACTATGCTTCGTGCTGCCATCCCTGTGGAACAGCGCGTGGCGGTTTGCATCTGGCGGCTTGCCACTGGGGAGCCGCTCCGACTAGTGTCAAAGAGATTCGGTCTTGGTATCTCCACTTGTCACAAATTGGTACTCGAGGTTTGCTCTGCTATTAAAACTGTGCTGATGCCTAAATTTCTTCAGTGGCCGACTGATGCAGATGCCATTTCATCAATGAAGTCGAAGTTCGAGTCAATTTCAGGGATACCTAATGTGATCGGGTCAATGTATACTACTCACATCCCCATAATTGCACCGAAGATAAGCGTGGCAGCCTACTTCAATAGGCGGCATACTGAACGGAATCAGAAGACTTCGTATTCAATTACCTTGCAAGGGGTTGTGGATCCCACTGGTGCATTCACCGACGTGTGCATTGGATGGCCTGGGTCGATGCCTGACGATCAGGTGATGGAGAAATCGGCGTTGTACCAGCGTGCTGCAGCTGGTATGTTGACTGACACCTGGGTTGTGGGTGGTAACAGCTATCCCTTAATGGATTGGGTTCTTGTACCATATGACCACCAAAATCTAACATGGACTCAACATGCATTTAATGAGAAAATTGGGGAGTTGAGGAGGATTGCGAAAGAAGCGTTTACGCAGTTGAAGAGCAGGTGGAGCTGCTTGCAAAAGCGTACAGAAGTGAAGTTGCAGGATTTGCCAGTGGTGCTCGGGGCATGTTGCGTGTTGCACAATATATGCCAGATGAGAGGTGAGGAGATGGAACCAAAGATACGGTGTGAATTGGTTGATGATGAAACAGTGCCAGAGAATCCTTTAAGATCACATACTGCGAAACAGGAGAGGGACAGCATTGCACATAATCTGTTGCACCGGGGGTACGCAGGGACTGGGTTCTTTTCTTAGATTATATTATACAATTATATGCAGGTGACAGTCGTAGACGGATGCTTATTAGCACAGCAAAACATTTTTTGTAATCTTCCTGTTTTTACTTTTAAAACTAGTTCCTAACTTTTATCAGAGAGTTTACTTTTGTATTCTTATCATTTGATTTTAGGAAATCAACTTTCTTTTGTATTCTTATCATTTGATTTTAGGAAATCTTAATAATATGGCATTCAATGATCTTTTCAGCCTGAGAGCATTTAATTGTTTTTAAATATAGCATACAAAGTCGCATTTCTGCCATATGTCAATTCTAAAGGATTGGATGTCATGTTTTGATATGAGCAAAGCCTGTAATAACTGGTGCTGTAAAAGGTTTATTACTCGATCAGTCAAACTTGATACCAGTTTGGAATACAACTGAATGGTCCACCTCAGTATTGATGATTGATGAGGATTTGTGTCGAGAAAGGGGAGGTAGCACAATTGGCTAGGAAGATGTTCTAGAGTTGTTATACCCAAAGGTCGAGAGTTCGATTCCCCCTCACGAACTTTGGTAGCTACTACCAAATTTTCAAAAAAAAAAGATGAGGATTTGTGTCATGTCCCTGGGTCGCTGGAAACTGGGCCCACTTCTATTGAAATGGAGGAGGGGCAGGAACTGGAGAAGAACTCGACTGAATGGTTCACAAGTTTGTTCGTTAGATCAGCGTTTTTGTTGTGTGTTTGCTGAGTTAGCAGCCCATAGTATTTTGTTAGAGAGATTTGTGAGGTTGATTTTAATATTTTTTTTTTTCTGTAAGCCTCGCCTATAAAAGGCAAGTCATTGTATTGAGTCGGATTATGAATTGAAATATGAAATTGAGTGTTTCTATAGTTCTCTTAGTTTATTGTTCTTTGTATTCAGTTCTCAGATTCCTTTGTAATTAGTTCCAATTAGTAGTTTGTTTGTTCAATTCATGTTTTCTCAAGCATTGTCAGGTCAAGAACCTGACAATTTCAATTTGAACACCAGAATTCCTGCCAGTATATGCTGATGACATGTCTGATTGTTTCTGGTACCTGTTTTATATAATATAAGAGTAGCTGAATGTAAGCAGCTGGGCTCCACCTTCCCTCATAACCTTGTAAGATTTGCCATCCTACCATTTTTTTCTTCTGAAGATACCTTTCCAGTTAAGTGCAGTCTTTCCCATTTGACTGTCTGATTGGAAGGTTCTTTTAGTAAATGAACTTAAAACCAAAAGAGGAAAGATATGCATGAGATTTAAACTCATTGCCAATGTCCTCTCTCTCTCTCTCTCTAAATTTGGGATTGCTGATAACCCCCTTCCTCATCCAACAAAAGGGAATAAAAAAGGCAAAAACAGAAGTTTGTAAAACCACCATCCAAGGTCTCCATGACACTACTTTCTCCTGGTTCTTCACCTACTTTTAATGCTCATTTCTGTGTAAAAAGAGGACACTGAAGGAGGACATTTCAACGCACCAGAAATAGTTTACTTCATAAATAACCAACGAAAAAAAACAAGGGGGGAGATCTGAGTCAGAAGGGTATGTGTCTCGACATTCATGGCACCAAAATTTGAGACAGAGGTTGGTGTGGGAAAGCACAATCAGCTTCTGATAATATATTTGAGCTTTTGGTATCCATGGCACAGTTGTGGTGTAAAAACAAAAAATGTGAAACTTGCTCTAATTTACATTCTGTGTTGCCTTGTGATGTCAAGGACCTGTCACAGGATTTAATTACCGGTTCAATGGTGGGAGAACAGGGTATAACCGTATGCTTGGGCTAGAGAGATATATGCTTGAAGAGGAAGAAGGGCTCAATTTTGAAGATAGGTGCACTGGTAAAGATTGAGATAGTTTTATATTTCCGTTTTTGTTGGGGGTTTACATGCTTATTTCCTTTAGCTGTCAGTTTCTATCTTTTGTTGAATGTATGAACTTGATCAATGTTTACGTTTGTGTTGTTGATTTGTCAGTCAAGGTATTGTTATATACCTATTGAGGGTGTAGGTTCTTTTTATGTTGTGTTTGTATTCTGGTACCAGAGAGGTGGTACCTGGTTTGAACTTTTTAATGGCTTGAGATTCTCTCTCTCTCTCTCTCTCTCTCTCTCTAATTGAAGTCAATTACCCCTTGATTTTGCAATTAAGCTTTCAATTGAAATTCAAGTTGAAGATTACAGCATGTTACTGTAGTATACAACTCTCTAATTTCTCTATTTAAAAGTCAAGTTGCCCCTTAATTTTGCATATAAGCCTTTATTTAACTAATTCGGTGTAAAGCAGTTTTGCCTGAATTTTCCTCAGTTGTGCAATAAAGCTTCGATTTGAAACCATTTTTCCATTTTTAGTCTTTGACTAAATCTCATTTTCATGCATGTCCCAGTTTGTTCTCAAATGTGCAGTTTAACACCAAAAAACCAAGAAAAGAGAAAAACCCCAAGGGAAAAAAAAAAAAATTGGTTGGCACATATGCTGGATGTTAACCTTTTTTTATTTTGCAAATGTGGAAGATGAGTTCATGTGATCTATGTGAAATTGCTAGGTACTCAGTTTACCAGTTGGGCTTTGCTCATGAATGCAAGGTATACTTGTAAAGGATATTATTGTCTGTTATATTGAATTTATGAAGGCTGTTATACTGTTAATTGTTATGGTTTCCTTGAGCATGTTTTTAATTTCTGTTCGCATAAATATTCTGAATATATTTTTTATTTGGGCAGTCACACTGGATTGGTAGAAACTACTATAAGAGGGACCCTGACAGGAATGATATTCACAAAAAAATGTGCCTCGAATTAGGATTGAATTTCGTCATATGGTATCTTTTTCATTTCCCTTTCAAATAAACTCATCGTCTTATTCCACGCACACACACAGAAACATGCTTTACTTTTTTTTATCCTTCTACTGCATTCTTATTATGGGATTATAGATATGGAGAGAAGAAATGCAACTCGTGTACTTGGGTAATGCAAGGTTACCTGAACAAATTGACAAATGAGAATCTGAAAAAATAATACTCCTGGTAGCTTCTACCATGGAATTTCAAAAAAAAAAAAAGAGAGAGAGAGAGAATCTGAAAACACTATTTCTGTGTATTTTATTTGTTAAATGATTCCATGCATAAGTTATTGAGTTTGAAAATAATTGTCTCATTGTATGGTAATGTTTAAAAACATGATCTTTGCAGGGCAGAAGGCGTGTTGTTGGCACTTCATGCCAAATTCATAAAATGGGAAGCTATTTTGGTCGTGCAATGATCAAATAAAATATTAAAAGGGAAAAAAACAACGGAGGATGTATTTTAGAAGCATAGGATATTTTAAAATATTAGCAGGGCTTAGAAATAAATATGGAAAAGAAAATATGCGGAAGAATGGTGGGGTCTCAGATGGACATATCAATTGGCAACTTTGTGCATCCTTTTTAGATGCCATTCTTTAATTTAATGTTTGAAAACTTAATTTTGAAACTGATGATATTACAGAAAATTAAATCAAATATTTGTTCGTTTTGAATTTACAAATATCTGCTCTAGGTTCTGTGTTTATTTGTATGTTTTTCAAAGCAATGAAATTATAGAATTGTCCGAAACTAGAATAGGGCTCTTTGTTTATTTGTTTATTTGTTCGTTTCGAAGGATTTGATTTGTAGTTTGAAGTTATGTTTATTAAATTATTTTGATAAGCACATCATAAAGCTACAGAGTCAGAGAAGCTGGCAAGTGGACTCTATCTGTGGGTCTCACCGTTCTTATCACTATAGGTAAACACTGAAGCTTGCATCCAAAAATAGATATAGATATAAAATTGGAAAATAATTTAGTTATACGGAATCTCAAAAATAATCGATTATTTATTAACCTATCTATCTCTATATATATATATATATATCTCTCTCTATATAGTATAGATATATGGATTCGGATCAAGATAAAATTGACGGATATAGTGTCGAAACAGATCGGATGGTCCTGATATAAACTCAAAATTTGAGTTACCTCAGCTGATATGAACTCTACCCAAAATAAGGATCCAGACGAATAGCCGGACAAAGCCGCCAAAAATCCGCTCCAGCAACCATTGACGCTGGGACACGTGTGCGCCCAAGACGGCGACACATCCGCACTTGGGCCCCTGCTACGCGTCGTACCATAGCCTCACTCAAACGCAAATATTGGAGGTGTGAGTTAGGCAGTTAGCTCAACTAGGAAGCATAAATATGACAACACAACTCTTCTAATTCTTGTCTTGTTGCATTTTAACTTCAACGCTCTCCATCAACATAACCAACTGTTAGCGTGTAATGAGCTTTTTTATGTCATAAATACATAAAAAAAAGAATCAAGATGTAATTGAAGAGAATTAATATTTAATTTAATAACTAAGATAATATTTTTTGCATGAAAGGTCAAACGTTTAAAGTCTCACTGGAAAATCACTTATGAGTACTTAGAAGTTAAAAGGTTTGACTTCAATTTTTATCTGGAAAAATTATAATTACAACTAACAGCATAAGCATTGTTAAGTATAAAAAGTTTCTGTTCTCTAAAAGTAATTTCTAACAAATATTTGAAAACAAAGCACCTTGTATTATCTATTTTGTTCTTGGTTGGAATAATTTTAGTCATAACAACTGAATTATTATTATTTTAATAAAATATGACAGCTCAATCGGTTCAGAATTCAGATAGAGCAGTGGCATTTGCCACCGTTTCAGATAAGGCATCTCAATTATGGGGACACTTCAAACCAAATTCCCTCTGTCCTAATCTGGATTCATCATTTAAATTTGGACGGTACTATTTTGAGAGCAACAATTACATTATTGAACCCACAATCAAACATCGGAGGGAGAAAAAGTAATTTGGTTTGGCAAAATTTAATAGCGAAAAATTGGCTTGTTGATAAGTGGTAACGGAAAAAATGTAACAATTTGAACAAATCATATTTGGCGGTGTGAAAGAACATGCTTGTCCTCTTTTTTTCTCTATTTCACATTTGAAAAGGAGGATTTATTGATAAGCTCTGAAACTCTCTATTTAATTATGTGTGAAATTCAATTGATTTTATTTTATTTTTAAATTTGGATATGATTTAGTTCCTCTCATGAAATGTTAAGTATGCACTTGTAGTTTAGTAATTTTAATTCTTTTTTTTTTGAAAACCAGATAGGAGCTATCAGGTGGAGTACATGAAAATTAAAACATCCAAACTACTGAACTACATAACTACATAATCCCAATTGGGTCTAGCAGAACTTCATCCACAGCAGCGCCTCTTTGAAAGCCTGTTCTGCAATGAGGGTAGATGGCAAGCATTCATCTTCAAACACCTTGTTGTTTCTGGCCTTCCACAACCTCCAACAAGCCGAAAAGAAAAAGACACCCCACTTCCTTCTAGGTAAGAGATGCTGGCAGCTTCGGTATGATCTGATCACCGTTTGCCTTATTGTGTTTCCTCTGCACATAATGCTGAAACCTATGTGTAAGGTTAGTCTATGCCAAAAGGAAATTGCAAAATCACACTGGAACAGTAGATGCAGGGCCGTTTCCAGAGTGCAACTGTGACACAGAACACAGCTCGGATTGCAGTCAAGACCCCGTTGCAGTAGAACATCACGAGTTAACATACGTTCTTGAATGCATAGGTAAGCAAAGATTCTGACAGTAGGTGGAATTTTCAAGTGCCAGGTGAATTGAAGACCTTCCATTGTTCTTCCAATTGAGGTTATGACTTTGTAGAATGAGTTTGCCGAATAGAGTTTATTAGAAGTGATAGTCCACTGCAGCTGGTCCACTGCCCCTGACAGAATACTGTTAAAGTGCGGCAGACCCATGTTTGCTGCCATTTGCAAGGACCACGTACGATTCTCTTGAAGTGGTGCTATTTGCGTAGCCATAACTAGTACAGTCCAGCTATCAAACCAGTATGAGATAGAAGCGCCTGAACCAATTGCCCAAGAAGTGCATCAATCAAACAGGGGCCTTAGTTTCATTAACTGATTCCAAAAAAAAGAATCACTGATCTTCCAGATTCGATGGGAATGCCTACTTGCTGTGATTGATCGGATGTTGATAATGGTTTGTGCCCATAGTGATTATTGGTGCCTATATAGCTTCCACCACCATCTAAGTAGGAGTGCCCAATTCCTCTTTTCCAAATCTGCCCCTCCCAATCCACCAAATTGAGTTGGAGTACAAACTTCCTTCCAGTTAATTAATGAGATATTCCTTTTACCATTGGATCTACCCCATAAAAAAAATCGTCTGGTCTTATCTATTCTTTTAATTACCCACTTTGGTAGAACAAATGATCCCATGAAATAAATTGGCACTGCACTTAGAACCGAGTTCATCAATAGTAAACGGCCTCCTCGTGAAATAAGTTTTGATTTCCATCCCTCGAGCTTTGACTCTAAATTCTCTATTAGCGGCATGAAAGCCACATTAGGCAGACGATTTATCGTCAAAGGGAGTCCCAAATATAATATTGGGAAATCAGTGATTGTGCACCCCAAAATTGCAGAAATTATCGGAAGCTGCTCTGATCCTTGATTAATCGGAATCCAGGAGCTCTTTTGGTAGTTAATTTGCAATCCTGAAACCGAGGTAAAAAGCCGGAGCATGATTTTCAGTGATATAAGAGCTGGAATTGAGGCATTGGTAATTAAGACCGTATCATATGCATATTGGTGTATGATCACCGGTTGCCTCAATTTGGATGTAATATGGCTTCTATGGCAAGTATTAAGAACCTGAATAAACTTTTGAAGTACGTCAACAGCTAAGTTAAACAACATGGGTGATAATGGGTCTCCTTGTCGGAGACCTTTGCGGTGTTTGAAAAACTCAGTCACACCACCATTCATAACGATTCTTGAGGAGGCAGTAGAAAGTAGCATATCGATCCATCTGATCCATCTTGTCGGAAAGCCTCTTGCCAGCATTATTGTACGGAGAAAGTTCCAATTCACCGAATCAAACGCTTTGGCGAAATCCAGCTTGATGAAACATGCCGCTTTACCCTTCTTGGATATATGATGTAATATTTCCCGCGTAGTATTAAAATTTTCTGAGATTTGACGCCCCTGAATGAAGGTTGTTTGTGTTGGGGAAATCAGCTCAGGTAGAAAGGTCCTTAGTCGATTTGCCAGAATTTTAGAAATTAGCTTGGGGACTGCATTCATGACGCTGATTGGTCTGAAATCATTGACATATTTCGGCTCCTCTTTTTTGGGGATCATAGTGATGTTAGCTTGGTTAATATCCGTCAGATCAATCGAATGATCATAGAACCCATGTATGATTCAGATTACATCCAATTTAATCACTCCCCAATGCAGTTGCAAGAATTCATTCAAAACTCCATCCGAACCAGAGGCTTTATTTTGTGCCAACTGTTTGACTGCTACTTCAATTTCCAATTCAATAAAAGGGTGTTGTAGAGAGGAGAGGGTGGGATTTAAGGTGTACAGTACTTCAGGTTCAAACTGGAGGACATCATTATCAACTCCCAATAAAGCCTCCATTTGAACTTTGAAAGCCTCTCTGATCTGAGTATCTTCCGTAAACTCCTGGTCATTTAAGAAAATTGATGATACCTTATTTCTTTTATGCCTCGAGGAAGCAAAGGCATGAAAAAATTTGGTATTCTTGTCACCAACCCGCAACCATCTACACCGGGATCTGTGCAGCCACCATGCCTCAATAATACAGGACAGATGGTAGGCTCTTTCTCTAGCCATGATCCGGAACTTCCTCTCGGCGCCTGTCAAAGCCCTTTGTTCTTCAATCTGATCAAAGAATAGCACATTATTGTTACACATGGTTAGTTGGATGTCAATCTCGGAGAAGTTAGTGCAGTGCCATTTCCTCAATTCTATGTGCAGCTTCTGACAATTTTGCCGAAATGCATTAAGTGTGGTTTGTGCACTTAAGCAAGACCGGCTATCCCAGTTGGAATGTATAATTTGTGAGACATCAGGATTGGACATCCAAAATAACTCCATTTTGTAGTTTCGTCGAGGTGTCGGTTCATTGGCACATGTCAAGAGTAGAGGTGTGTGATCCGAGACCACATTCGGTAAGGCATTCAAAGTGATGAGAGGGAATTGCAGAGACAATTGAGGATCCACCAGGACACGGTCTATCCTTGAATGAGAAGGGTTAGGCCTGTTACTAGCCCATGTGTAACGCCTATTATGTAAAGGTACATCCATAAGAGCTGTGTCTCTAATCAAGTCATTGAATAAAGACATAAGTCAGAAATTGACATTGAGACTCGAACGATCAATCACCCACCTAATAAGGTTGAAATCTCCCCCCAATATCCAGGGGTGTTGCACTAATGAAGCAATGCTATGTAGCTCTCTAATAAATGCATATTTTCTATCATCAGTAGAGGGCCCATATACATTGGTTACGAATAGCGTGGCACCCGTGGTTGACTGTTTGAGAAGGGCAGTGCAAGAATGCTTTGTGGCTCACGAATTTAACAGCTTATAAGATCTATTCCAAGCAATTAGGATGCCTCCCGCCGAGTTTTGAGCATTGACGGCAACAACAGTTTTATCAAAAAAGGAAGGAAGAAGCCGAGAGTAATACTGATAATTTAATTCATTCCATTTTGTCTCTTGAATCATGCATACATCACAACGTGAGTGTCGCAACACACTCCTTACAACATCACATTTGTCTAAATTACCCAATCCCCTACAATTCCAAGAGAGAACTTTGAATTTTTTAAGTTTGTATAACATTTAAAAGAAACAGAGAACTGCACTGCTGTGTAGCTGGAAGTAGATAGTCATACTTCCTCATCGAAAGTCAACTCATCTTCTGGGTCTGGATCAAAGCGTGCCGTGTCATGCTCGGGAACCTCCTCAGTAATCATCTCACTGTCCAAGTGATTGATAGTTGCTTGTAGCCTTCTTTGCTCATTGTCCGTGGCTAAGACTTCCTCCAGGTCTTTGTTTTTGAAACCACAAGCAGAGCAAGTTGTGTTATATGATCATATTGGACTTGCACTTCGTAGAAACCTTCTGGGTTGAAGGAAATATCTGCCTTTTCAAATACCTTTTTTTTCCCTATTGTGCGCTTTGCTGGGCCTGCCACAGGTGGCTCTGCATTCTTGTTTTTAGGCCGAACAGTCTCCTTCCTTTTTTTAATAATTTTACTGGTGGAAGAAACATTGGGCACGGCCCTAGTCCACTTATACTTTGAGGAAAACGGGCCACCTAGAAAGCCTTTTGATTTTGGAGGAATTTTTTTCGGGTCTGACGGTTTCATTGCCCTTTTAGGGATTTCCACCTCCAGCGGATTTGGAGAATCAATCCCCCCCGGGAATGGTGCATCTGAGGTTGTTTTGGAATTATCTTCTGTTATGAAAGGAGTCAGCCTAGATTTTAGCAACGGTAGGCCATGATTGGTAGCTGGTTGAGAGGGTTCTCCGCGTAAAAGTATTCTCTGCGGTTGTATTCTACGAGGGCCACGTTGAAGTGAGTCAGAGACACCTTTTGCTTGACCCGTTACACCATTGGCTGAAATGTGCTCTTTAGGGAAGACAATTTTGGAAGGGGGATCACAAGAGATTGTGGGAACAAATTTCTGGGGAACATTATGAGAAGGTGGAATTGCCATAGATG
The DNA here is from genome assembly GCA_033356055.1 of Carex pumila. NCBI lineage: Eukaryota > Viridiplantae > Streptophyta > Magnoliopsida > Poales > Cyperaceae > Carex > Carex pumila. The sequence goes on along the minus strand of JARJHM010001008.1, from coordinate 12,233 downwards.
GATCTACTGTGGCAAACTCTGGTGTAGTCGTTTGTGAATCTTGCATCTCAATGACTTCCATGGAGGCAAACTACCTGAGTTCAGGTGGTAGGGAATCAGCAGTACGGCCACGACATATTTCACGAAGAACCTGAGAGCTCATGGGTATGAGATCATGATTATCCATCAAGGTGTCACCATCGGAGGATGAAGAAGAGGAAGGCAGTGGCATTGGACGCCGGTATACCGTGGGGTGCTTAGGCATTTCCTCTACTGTGTAGAGCGGAGTTCTATGATATGCTTCGACATACACCTGAACGTAGTACATCAGACCCCTTATGTGGACTACCAGCTGTGGAGGGACTAGTGTTAGATCATCCACTCCCACAGCCACCATCCATGATGCAATTGAAGATGGATCTTCTGATTCTACTGAGCCAAGGAACACACCAAACCGTGCCACCGCCTGTCGGACATACCGCTCTCTGTGTAATGGTGGTGGAAGACCAACCAGTCGTAACAAAACCTTGTAAGCCGGGATGTTTATAGATGCGTCATCTAGTGGACTCCACGGTTGAAATGTAATACCTTCATCCCACAGTTCTTGAGGAGTGGTGTTGATGAAAGTATCAGGATGAAGGCCTTCAGGCAAGAGAATGAGAAATCTGGAACCACTCAATTGAGATACACTAATCTCCTCTTTTAGAACTTTCTTTGTGCGACATGCAAAGGTGACAACATTGTCAACACTTAAGTCCCATTGATACCCGGCTGTATGCATGACCACTGCTTGTTCCAACCAAGCAAGCTCTTCAAAATACTCTGGATCCCTTTCTAGAAAGCAGTGAAGGTTGAGAGGGCGTTCACTTGGCATCTCCGGTGCTCGATATGGATACGAGCCCCTCAGTAGTTCTTCAAAACCCGGTTCAGCATTTTTAGTCGCCGGTGATGGTTTAGTTCTTATCGGTGGGGGAGGGGCTATTATCTCTTGTTTGCAGGCAGACCCTATATGGCCATAAGACAAACAACATCCACACCGTTTAGGGTTTCTACATTTTGCGGCCGAATGACCTGTCCGGCAACACCGAAAACATCGGCCTTTCCATTCTGGGAAAGTGTGGGAAGGAGGGAAGCGAAGTCTCGATGGGCTATGTGGGGAAACGTAATAAGTCGTAGGAGAGGCCGGTGAAGGTGGTGGTGTAGGTTTTTTTGGAGGCTGTGTGTGCATGGTTGGTCTCTGCTTGTTGAGAACGACTTGGGTGAAGGTAGGTTTCGGGTAAGGAATGTAAGGATTAGTAGTAGAGATAGGAGGGGAGGAGTGCCGCCAGTTGGCCGAACTACTTGCCAGCCGAACTACTTGCCAGCCGCCATCTTCAGAGGTGTCGCTGAGAATCGCCTTTCCAGTCGCCTTTCCAGCCGCCATCTTAAATCCGGCTAAATACCTGACCTGCCTCCGGTCAGCCACTAGTAATTTTAATTCTACTTTGTAGTTGTGAAGAATTGAATTTAAATATTATGTTTTTTTTTTTTAGTTATGTTTCTGATCATACGAGCATGAAAAAAATTCAAAATCAAGATCCAAACAAAGTTAAATTGAATTTCTAATATTAATTAGGATGCTAACTTCGATAAATTATGTGGATTGCCTTTCCATTCAAATAATCAAGAAAAGGTTGAGAGATTGGAGTGAAAAAATAAAATTCAAATTGACTGTTATTTCTCTTTTCTCTATCTCTCTCTCTTCTTTCCTGGAGGAGAGAGAGAGAAAAGGAGAGAGCATCTTGCTGTTACTTTTTAGGAATAGTAGCAGATGTGGACGGAAAAAAAATGATACTAGATATACACAGTATCTTTATGATTGAGAGAATGCTCGAGATTTATGACATCGTCAAACAAAAATTATGGATGTGAATTTTCATTATTGTTTACGTATCATAACACTTTAGGGGTGAAGCCGAATAAACTGTCAAAGTGAGCCACAAAAGAAATTTACAGTATGATAATTGGTGTCTGGCTAGCATAACATTAATATCATTTCAGTCTACATAACACCAACTCCAAAACTTATTGAATTGACTTCAAACGGTGAATCTAAACCGTTCAAACCGATCGACTTCATTAATTGTACGTTTACATGTAAAATTCATAATCTTTTGAATTTATTTGATATCAAGTCAAGCAGTTAGATGTGTGAGTTTTTAAGTTAATTTTAATACATTTATTTTTTAATATTTTTACCGCTTGATTTGATGATAAAATAATTCAAAATTTTAAAATTTTGCATGTAAATGCATCACTCATAACTTAAATTGATTTGAACGGTTTGAATTAGTCGTTTGAAGTATATTCAATCAATTTTAAAGTTAGTGTCATATGACACCAATATTATATTAGCAGGACTCGTAATAATTGATAATCTATGTATAACCATATAGCTATAATTATGTATGTACATAGTAGACAGAATATGACAATAAATGCGAACATGATAAGGCAATAACGAGTTGGACTAATATGACACTAGTGTTATATAAAACTAAATAACACCACATCTTAAACCCTTAGATCTGCTTTAAGATCCGTACAAAATGAAGTGCTTGAACAGTAAAAGCGGATATTACGGATCTTAAAGCAGATCTAAAAATTTAAGATGTGGTGTTATTTAGTTTTATATAACACTAGTATCATATTAGCCTAACTCGGCAATAACTGCACAAATTTTTGTAGCTCTCGTTTCAACGCATATCTTTCAAGATTCAGGAGAGGTCAATTGATTTATCCTGTTTGAATGTGTTGCTCCGACAGCTCCGTTCCTAAAAACGGTCACTAAATTTAATTAGATATCAAACTTGGAACTTCTCTGTACTAATATAATATAAATGTGATTCGAAACCTTAAAGAGTATTTTGGTTAGATAGAAATAACTTTTTTCCTTTAATATTTGAAATACTTTTATTTTGGTGCTCTTTTCATCTCTGTCTAATAAAATATAATAAAGGTTTTGATGTTAATAATGTAAATTGAAAGAAAAGTTGATCCGAAAAAATAATATTATTTAAAGAAAAAAAATGAATTTTTAGCTATAATTTATATAAGAGAATATTACAACCAATTAACATTTGGATAGAATTATTTTCGAAACAATAAACAAATTTATAGTAATTAAAAAATAACCTATATTTAATTGAATGAAAGTTTATATAAAAAGAATCGATTAATTGTATAAAGTATAAACAAACAAACGTATTTATCATAAAGTTCCAACATATGTGCTCCTCATTTAAGATAGAACACATACAAAAATTTATGTAACCGAAACTTCATAATATTTGTGCTAATACGGATCAGATGGTTTGAATTTATTCTATATTAACTCAAATTTTGTGTTAATGCAAATGAACCGAATTCGTGTTGAATCAATTTGGATCGAGATAAAATGCACGAAAATCGTTTAATCTTCGTGTTGAAGCAGAACTAGCGGTCTAGATCTAAACTCAAAATTTGAGTTACCTCAGCTGATATGACCTATACATAGGGGTGTAAACGGTTGGATACGGATCGGATAGTAGTCTTATCATATCCGTTATAATTTTTTCGATACAGATACAAATATTTTACATAATTAGCTTGTTTGTTACAAAATATATATTATATTATTAAGATATTAGTCATTAATTATGTCATAGTGTTACACTGTTTATTAAAATATATATCTACATGCAATTTAATATATTATTGGGTATAATATGTAATTTAATAAATTAATTTAAAAACATATAATAATATTGTTGTGGTTTAAAAATATAAACGGTCAGATATGCATAATTAAATATCTTACTGTATTTGTATCTGTTATACTTTTTTGAATACAGATATAGATAATCTCAGATATGGATCAGATAATTTAAGTAATTTTTCAGATTTGAATTCCAACGAAATCAGGTAATATCCTATCCGTTTACACCCCTAAAAATGAATAACCGGACAGAGCCGCCAAAAATCCGCTCTAGCAACCCATGACGCTGGGACACGTGTGCGCCCAAGACGGCGACACGTCCGGATACTGTGTTCGGCCCGCTGCATCGAGCCTGGAATCCAGCCCGAGTCGAACCTGCACCTCCGACACAGCCCAACCAACTCGTATCTCTTCTTTTTGTTTCATTTTCACCCCTTTATTCCTCTCAAATTGCAAAGCAATCATTGATGCGGAGATGCCCTTCCGATTATTTCAAAGTTTCGAACTGCGGTGGTGCAGGGAAAGACTGAATTAATTTCAACTGTTGTAACACAAATTTTGAGTGTAGATGCAGACCGTCCAATCTGCTTTGACACGAACATTAGGATATTCTGATTCTGATCGGACGGTCTAGATCTAAACTCATATATTCTGTTACCCGAGAGGATTCGGACTCGGATTTCTTTCTCTTCCCATTTACGCCCAGCTTTGTTTATTCTTTCGTTTCATCTGTTGAATGAAATTAAATTAGGATTAGAGGAATCTCATTCGACATTTTGTTTTCTATTTTTTCTCTCCTCGTTTCCCTTTTTTATCTCGAGAACCCCGATACTTCTCTTCTTTTTATATCCATATCCATTCCTAAAAAAACCCTTACCCTCTCTCTCTCTCTTTCACTCTCTCCCTCTTTTTCCTCCGATGGAGATCGAGGCAGCATAGGTGAAGAATTCTGCGATTACTGTTTTCTCTCTTGAGGTTTCTCCTGTGGGTTTTCTTGAAGGTATGATCTCATGTTCTTTTCGAGTTGTTGCTGCTTATTTTGCTGAATTTCCAGCTTAATTCACGGGTTGTTTCGTTTTTATTGTTTATCTACTGATCAGTGCGATTCTGCGGTAGAATCCATTACTTTGCTTGTCGTAGGAGCCGAAATTGAACAGGACTTTTCGTGCTTTTATTCGATTCACTTTATATGTTGTCTGGACAATAATTGTTTGCCCTTCTTTTTGTACTTGCCTAATCAATTACTGTTCCTTTTCGTGAAATTGAGATAGCTAGTACTTTTTTTTTTAGCATCCTTTTGTTAATCAGCTCGTACGAATGATCGCACAAGTAGTATTGTGAAACAGATTTTTTTGTTGATCAGAGATTCACAACTAATGTCTCGTCTTCTGTTAAGCATAATGTTTCGAACTATTCTTTTTCTAAAAATGGAAGAAATATTGGTGTCTTAAATGCGTGATAAGATCTTATATATGTGAGGCCATTATCCTGAAAGAACAAAATAGCGCCCAAAATAACACAAGAAATTTGGAAATATATTGTCTGATTTGTTTATTATTTTTTTTTTTTTGCCTACTCAGTGCTACCAACTGCTTACTTTGTCAAGGGTTTTACTTACAATTTCAGCAAAAGAGTTGAACTCTATGCTTCCTTCTTCATTGTTTACTAGCGTTGAATTTAACTTGAAATGCTTGTTTGTCTAGATTATGAGAAAGCTATCATTTGGCTGTGGTTGTACAACATTTTACAATAGCTCTACTGATATTGAAATAGCTGATTAATAGAAGAATGGGTGCATGTTGTTGTATTGCGTCAGGTAGATCTGAGCCTGACAGGAGGCATATTTATGTATGTTCTTCTTACTTTATCTAAGATATGTGTACCATACATAAAAAATTGTAAGCCTAGTGAAGCCTCAATTTATTATAATTAAGTCTCGGGTTTTGCCTCAGGAAACTAAGAGAAGTAAAAGAACTAGTAATACCAGCAGTTAAATTGTCAACCATGCTATGCACATTACATTGTAGTTCATATGTCACAAAATCCAATGATAATTCTAGTCTTAGTTAACCTCAGATATCATTTTCTTTAGTTCAGCTCCTAAGCTCTATGATTTTATAATTAAAACTTCTGTTTATGTTTATTTTCACCCTTGTAGCATCTGCCCAGTATAGAAGAGCATGAACTGCTTTCTACGACAAATGATGGGTCTTCTGTTAATTCAAATGCTATAATCATGGATACAAATCTTGATGGGTCAACTCCTGACACGTTTCGGGCCCCACCTGCTCCTCTGCCATATGATGGGGGCCTCACTGTTCAAGAAGTTCTAAGTAGAAGCCCTGACAATCCTGGTATTGTATGATTCTCTACTAGATTGTAATGGCAAACTGGTATCATACCAGACCAGACAAATTGCTATGTGTAACCATTGAAAAGTGAGTAAGGTAAAAAGTACTCAAAAACAGGAAATTTCGGTTAAAGCAATATGTTTGGTTTCATAGCAGACTCAGTTTGTTGTGCTGAACCTTGCCAATAAAATGGTAATTGACAAGAGTCCCTAAATGTGGATTAATTTGGTTGATGAAATTTTAAACAGATACGGGTCAGGATTTGGAGAAATCTGATTGCAAGGAAAAGGCGAAGCAGATGGAATCTCTTCCTCTGGCTGAAGATGAAGATGATTGCCCCATCTGTCTTGAAGGTGTCCTCTCTCTCTCTCTCATATTATTGCTCAATTGTGGGTGGAACACACTCTGTGCCTCCATGTCTCCATGTTGGCCTTTCTCTCTCTCTATCTCTAAATGCTGGATTATCTACACCCCCAGCACACTGTAGGGTAGCATGTATCAACGAGAATCCAATGAGAGTTGTATTTGCATGTTTTGTAACTTGTGCGTTTTTAGAAAAAACACTCACTAAGAAAAAACTCAAGCCTGCTAAGAATCTAGTTTGCTTAAATGGTAAATTATGTCCTAAAATGGTGTACTGGGTTAATTATACAGCTTTTGCATAAAAAATGGGAGGGATCACTAGACAATTGACTAAATTTGATTTCCAATGTTATGGGAGAGATCTATATTCTATATGGTGGGTGCCTGTAATAAATGATAACATTTGGGGCATGTTTTATTGTTCAACAAGCGACTTGAATGTTCAAATTGAATCAAAATTAGCTGTCCTTGATGCATTGCCAAATAATGCAATTATAAATTTAATTGGTAGACCATCTACACATCCAACAGCATACCTTCAGATTTAATTTTGAATTTTCATCCTTATTTGAATTGATTTGAGAAATATTGTCAACAGTGTCAAGGTAAATTATTATTATCAAGTGATTCTTCTCTTTACAGATACGATGTGACATATGATATTGTCTCAGTATGAGCATGAATGATTTTGATATTTGGACTAAACAACTTTGGCATTATCTAGTTTTTATAATTGTTTTTTGGTGTTTTCAACTTCTTTCTGTTGTTTTGTGCAGAGTATGATAAAGAAAATCCTCGTTATTTTACAAGGTGTGAACACGAATTTCATCTTGCTTGTTTGCTTGATTGGATGGAACGAAGCGAGACCTGCCCAGTTTGCGATCAGGTTGGCATAATATATTTTGTTTGTTCTTCTTATTTTACCTTTCTTTTTTTCTCAGAAATTTTATTTTTTAATTTTTCAGATCTTGATGATAGAGGAAATGTACCAGTAGGGACAATGCTTACTAGAGATGCATTAAAAAGGTACAAGCAAGTATTAAGTTGGGTACTCAAAAAACTTTAACAGAACCACAGAACCACAGAACCATATATTGTTCCTCATTTCTTAGTATATGGCATTTGAGTTCAACCATGCAACCTTTTCTTGATCATGTCACTATTTGGCCCTCTTTTTTCTCTGAATTTTGTCTCCTCTGTATATCATCTTTTTAATAGGATAGATGTTTCGTCTATTATGGTTATTTGGCCTTATTGTACATGGTATGCTGTAAAGCTCCTTTGTAAGTAGCAAAATTTGGAATTGAAATTTTGGGAATTTGTCATACTTTCATGTTAATATCTTGTTTTGTTTATTTTTTACCCTAATTACTTAAACACAATTGCACAGGCTTAACTTTTGCAGGGGTTTCTTTGGTAAATACGTATTTTTATTCAATTTTAATATAAGAAGTGTTTTTCTTATAATATTATATAATAGGGGATATTGAAATTTTTAAAAATGAAATATTCATGGAAATTACATCTTATTTTCAAATCTTGAAGATCTAGCCCGTAGCAGAAATTAGTCCAATTCAAAGTTTTACAAATTGAATATTGAATTGTTTATTATTTTGGAAGAGATTATAATTCGACAAAAATATTTGGGATGTTAATTTTGTAATGTAGTTTGTTAATTGTTATTTCTTAAATGAAGCTAATTTATCTGTTGAACTTCTGTGATGAAAAAGTTTTATGGAAAAATCAAAGAAATGACTAATAGAAAAATGCAAAAATAATAATAATAATATGACTAATAAAATTGTCCGTTTTTGAAATATAAAATTCCTTCAGTCTTCTTGGAAAATGACTTGGTTAGTGGTTTGTCATAAAAGTCAGAGGCGGATTTAGAAGGATGTTGGAGTAATACTATTTTATAAATAAAAATTAGCAATTTAGTCCTTTACACTTAATAATTTTCACAAATAATAATATTTTTCAGTTTTTTTTTTCTAAAAAACAAACTTATATTATATTAATTCTTCAGTCCAGTAGTTAGTCAAAGAAAAGATGGTTGTCTGTCATTCCAAGCCATGAGTTTGAAGCTTGGTAGATAGGATAACAGTCAAAGACGTCTCTACTCGGATTTCATACTGCTTTTTCTATTGTCTCGTTTGCGATCAGGCTATTTTAGTGATGCTGATGTTTGAATTTGTAGATGGATTTTAATCGTGCTTTTGAGTCGTCTGTGTAGAGGTTATCTGATTTGTACCATATTTTATTTGTTATATGTTGATTTTTCTTATAGGTACGCCTACGACACTGCTGTTCTTTTCTTTTTTTTTTGTTTATCCCTCAAAACCTTTGAAATTATGTATTTATCCCTTCTAAAATTCATAATATCATATTTATAATTTTAAACTCTAAAAACTCATAAATTTATCAATTTTATTGTTTTATATTAAAACTCATTTCAAATTTATAAAGTATCAATTTTATCATTTATTAAGAAATATAAAAATAGATAGAATGGTTCAGAAAAATGTTACTATTTGGAAACCGATCATTAGAAGTATATAAAGACATACTTAAATTTATTAAGAAGTGTAAAGACAAATGAGTAATATCTATCCTTCTACAGTTACAATAAATCTCATTCTATATGAGTCAGAAGTAAAGAAATTATTCATTTGTCTTGGAAAACCGATCATTAGAAGGCTGACAATTTAATAAAGCATGCTTACGTATTTTGTACTTTTTTTATAAAAAAGAGTAAAATGAATGTTATAAATTTAAATTAGTTTTAATAAAAAAAACCAAAAAAAAAAATAAATTTGTGAGTTTTTGAAATTTAGAAGGATAAATATGATATTAAGAACTTTAGAGCCAGATATGTAATTTCAAAGTTTTTGAGGGATATACATGAAATTCTCCTCAGCCCACCATTTTTTTTTTTTTGTCCTTTCAAATATCTAAGATTGTTTTGGTTCCACCTGTCCATGCCTGCGTTTTCAAAGCTATTCAATTTGCAAACATATCAATGCATGACGCATATGCATTGACTTCATGAATTGCCGACATTTCTAAAAATATCATTTAAAAAAAAAAGATAAACTAAAAAAAAATCAAAATTACGGAAAATTTTAAATTTAAAACAGCCACATTTCTAAAATATGGCTTCATTTACTGAAGGCTGCATCTAGAGAATATGAACCATTAATAAAGTTCATATTCCTTAGATACGGCCCATTTTTTTTTTTCAATTTTTGAAGTTTGAGCGTAATACAAATTAATCATGTTTTTTTTCTTTTTTTTTTCCAGAGAATACGAATCATTGATTCAAACTTTGAACATATTATTATATATTAAATTAATTATTTTATTCTATGATTATATTCTAAAAATGTATTGGTCAATAACTTTAAATTATTTTTTATTACAAAAGGTTTAATTAAATATATATATTATTTTTATAGTTATTTTTCACCGTAGAAATTTATTCGTCAATATCACTAAATTTATTTTTATTTCAAAGAAGGCCAAATGCCCAATAACATATATATTATTGTATTTTATTTTTTTAATTATTTTTTTCTGAAGATTCTAAAAATTTAATTATTCATAACCCTAAATTAATTTTTATTACAAAGAAATTCAATTACATATATATTATTTTATTTTATGGTTGTTTTTCACTGAAGACTCTGGAGGTTTACTCACCGATATCTCTAAATTTATTTTTATTTTAAAGAAGTTCAATAACATATATAATATTGTATTTTTTTTTATCATTTTTCTTCGAAGAACCTTAAATTTCTATAGATATTGGCGAATAATTTTCTATGGTATTCGGTGAAAAGTAACTATAAAATAAAATAATATATATATTAATTGAACTTCTCTATAATAAAAAATAATTTATGATTATCGGCAAATAAACTTCTAAGGTCTTCAGTGAATAATAACTATAAAATAAAATAATTAATTTAATATATAATAATATCTCCAAATTTGAATCACAATGATTCGTATTCTCTAAGAAAAAAAAACTTGATTAGTTCGTATCAGATGGTCAAACTTCAAAATTTTGATAAAAAAAAAGAAAAAGAAAAATGGGGCCGTATGATCCCATTAATGTTCCGTATTCTCTGGATGCGGTCCCCAGTAAATGGGACTGCATTTTAGGAATGTGGTTGTGTCAAAATTCAAATTTCTCAAGAAGGCTTGTTTTTTGGTTTATATTTTTTGGATTATGGTATTATTAAAAGTTTCAGGATGAATTGTCAGTGTTGGAGTGTTACCTTTTGTAAGTATTTATCGAGTAATTATGAAAATAAAAAAAAAATAGTTTCAAGAAAGCCACAACATTAAACTCTTACAATGGTTCGATTGACTTACTGGTCAATTTTTTTGAACTGAATCTCCTGTGAACCTGTTGTCAGAAAAATTTTGCTCATAGATTCATCCTCCATCTATTTTATGTCTAATTTAATATGTACAATTTTAGTTTTGAAAGACACTCTCCATACTATAATATTAACCATCCAGATTGAAGCAGACATAAAATAGATGGACGGATGGACCTGTGGGCAGGAAAATAATCCAGATTGAAGCAAAATCATGTCCACGGGTGGGTAGGAGATTTCATTCCTGCTTTTTTTTTGGCACGTGAAGTTTTTTTTTTTTTTTTTTTGAAAACTTGGTAGCGGCTACTAAGATGGAATTAATAAATGTGCTTACAACCACAATCTCTAATTATTATTATAATTTAAAATATTAAGCTACAATACGACATAATCTTCAAGAGCCCCTCTCCCATTCATTAGAACAGCCATGTTAACCTTGTAGTTACTACAATACTGGGTCCATAGACCCGCATCTTCTCTTGCCCGATTCGCTACGTGAAGTTGACGTGATGATGACATCTGTAGCTATTACACTTTTTTTTGTCTTTTTGGAAATTAAAAAAAAAAATGAAAAAAAAATTGATATTTCTTTTAATAAATAGATGAAATCAAAAGTAAGCTATGTTGTTGGTACAATAATCTTTTACGTCTATTTGACTAATTTGCAAAAACATACAATTATTGAATTTTACGATTTCTTCTATTTTGAGAATATGTAGGTCCAAGAAGAGTAAGAACTGTTGAATAATAAGCTTGGACTGAAGAAATCATGAAGACCTTTATCAAGAATACATATTGTAAAATCAAATGCTTGGTAAAGTATGTGTGAGGTTGATTAAATTGAGATAAAACGTTATGAACGTTTTTAAAACGTTGGTAACGTTTTATAATAATCAGAAGCCTCAAAAGAATCAAGTTATAACGTTATAACGTTATACAACCGTTATAACGTTTGTAAAACGTTAGAACGGTTATAAAACGTTATGTAACGTTTTCTAAGCTGTCAGAGAATTAAAACCCTAAATCGTATTTGAATAAAACGTTGGTAACGTTTGATAAAACGTTGGTAACGTTTTATGTCAAACAGCTCATTTTTGAGCTGCCACTATAAATAGACCGAAGGGATCACTTTCAAATCTATCTCAGCCGACCCTAATCATTTCAAAAGCGATTTTCTGAGAGCTTAGCCTACTCCATTGTTGTGAGAGCTTAAAACTTCAAAATCCCTCAAGCAACCTCAAACCTACTTCACTAATCTTGATCTAGATTAGGTTAGAGTGATCTATTGAGTGTTTCTCTTGTTCTTGAGTAGCTTGTGTGACTTCCCTTGTTTGTAAGGGCTTGCCGGCTCAAACCTCGAGTTGCTCGTGTGACTTCCCTTGGTTGTAAGGGCTCGCCGGCACTCATCTCTCGTTGGTC